>APFE030764645.1:66927-133096 GCA_000404065.3 Pinus taeda
TTGAGTTTGCACTGTCTAGTCACTTGTAGTTGTGCTTTATCATTCAACCAACTTAATGGGTATGGTTTCTTGTGAGGTGTAGCTGCTAATCCCAATTTCTTTACAATTGCTTCAGAAATTAGATTTACTTGTGAGCCACTATCAAACAAAGTATCAATCTTTTGATTTTTGGAAATAACTCGAATATGGAAAAGCTCACGCCTTTATCTCTCATGTTCTTCATCAATAACAGATTGAGCAGAATTACTAGTAGATGCTTCAGAATTCTTACCTTTTATACCTGTGGCTGCAATGATTGTTTCATCTCCTGAGTCTGACCCAAAATCTTTCTGAATAGCTGCAACAATCTTCTTCTTCTTGCCCTCGGACTTCTTAGGTCTCAGCTCTGGATGCAGAATCCAACAGTGCTCGTCATCATACCCCTCCTTTTATAGTGAGTGCATGAAGCTTTGCCTTTTTGTGCAGTGTTAACCTTCCTTGCTTTCCACTACTGCTTTCTATTCTCCTTGCTCTTTCTTACAGTGGGTTGGGATGGTCCCCCAACTTCTGGATTTCCATTCTTTCCTCTAGCTTGTAGATGAGTAGCTTGTACAAATACCTCATCTATAATAGTGGGATTAAACATGAGGATGGTATGCCTCATGTAGCTGTGTAGACCACCAATGTAATTCAAAAGAGTTTCTGGTGAGTCTAATGAGATACCCAACATCAATGCTCTCTTTCTGAACTCTTGAGCATACCCTTGCACACTTTGCCCTTTCAACTGCCAAAGAGTTTGCCAACTCATCATGGCTTGTTGCATGTAGGCCAATGGATAGAATTGCTTTTTGATTGCAGCAACAAATTCACTCTAGACAGAGATGGTCTTCTCATGCTTGTTCATATCAGCTTAGGGTCTACCTTCCCACCAAACCAAGGTAGTGCCTCCTAGGCGTAGGCTTGCCAGCTGAATCTTACTCTTCTCTGAGTCTATGTTCCGTACCCTGCAATACACATCAATTTGTCTAATCCAATTGTCCAACTTTTCAGCATTTAGCTCTCCATCATATATAGGAAAATCAAATTGAACATCTAACTTAATCAAATATGCTTTCTTATTATGCAAAGGGATATTAGGAGGCGTGAGAAAGCTTTCTTCTTTCCCCTTTCCTTTGTAGTGGTCATGGGAATGAGACTCATCTTTTTCTTTATCTTGTTTAGAATGCGATGAACCTTCATCCCTATGCTTTCTAAATTCCCTATACATTTCTTCTACCATAGACTTTATAGCTAGGAAACTTTCTATGAATTGAGGTTCTAGCCCTATAGAACCTTCCTCTAACATTGTCTTTTGAGAATAGACTCTCCTAATTTCAGGATTAGTTTCCACCAACTCTCCTTCTCCTAATTTGAGCTTTGATCTAGTGAACATTCACAGCTAACCCAACACAAGCTTGTCTAACCTTACAACCTAGAGCTATGATACCACTTGATCTGATAATCACCCTATGAGTGACCTCAATTAAAGATTTATCAAACAAAAGGTATTACAGACTCATGTGTTGGTGTGTGTGTTCTGTGTTATTGAAACAACAGATCGATTAGATTGCCAATACACATAAAATAAGTGGAAAGATAGCAGAGAGATACAGTAAGCAACAAAAAGAAACAAACATTTTTTAATAAGGAGTTCACCCTATTCTCGAGGGCTACATCTCCGATCCATCTTTCAATGGTTGCCTTGTTTTATTGTGTCTTTAAGCAAATCATTACAATTACAGGGACTCAATGCGAGTTCTCCTGAAACAGGTTTGCTTGGCAGGGTGGTTCTTAGATTCCCCAAGCCACTCGGAGTACACAGACGTGTTCTCTTCCTACCAACTCTGTGACCCTTGGTCTACAGTGGAAAGAGCCAAATGTGATGCTCAGTCTGAAGAGATTTCTCTATGGGAAGGCTTGGATCTTCAAGCTCTCTGGTGCTCGATGCTGCCTGTGGTCAGCTCGGCCCTCTGTCTCCTCTGCCTAGCTTTACTACTCTTTATGTTCAGTCTTCCTCTTAGGGTTCACTTTTCACTGTCTCTCTTGGTTACTTGGACTCCTCTCAATTCGGGTTCCCAATTAACTCTTTTCTCCTTTCTTTTTCGACTATCTTTGTTCATGGCTTTAGCCACTCAATCCCTATGCCTGTTCGGTTCCTCTCCCACCTGTGTTGATTCACCTTCTACAATTGCACTTGGAGTTCCCTATTCGGCATTAGCATGAATGCTTGGGAAGTGGCCACGTGTCTCCACCTAACTGGTGCCAGCATGCTTCGTCGGTTCATTTCTTCCGCTATGTTCTCATGAAGGCTCAGGAAGTGGCCACGTGTCTCCATCTAACTGGTGCCAGCATGCGTTCTTTCTCCACCGTGGCAGTCAAACGGAGTCCAAATCCCTTTATAATGTGGCTTAATCCCCTGTCGATTCCGCTTCCTCCATCGGGCGCAATCTCAGCCATCCGATCTGGGCTCCTCCAGATCCAACGTCATATGCATGTTGGGTGCGGTTCACTTGCTCGACCAATAGCGCACGATCACGATGGTTTTTCTCTCACCTCCGCTGCCACGCGTCGATCACTGAGTGGGATCGCTCTGCTCTCCTCCAAAACCTCTTACCGTTCAAGGGTGGCCCGATCGATACTGCCAGTTTTCCAGAGCGCAGTTCCCGCCTTTGTCCTTTAGAACTTTTTGTTTCTCCGCCCGTGGTTCTCTGGCTCCCAATGTGACCAAGTGCTTAAGTTTTTTCCATTTTAGCCTTGTTTGGCGAACGATGCGCGTCAAATCGCCTCCTTTTCCTGATCTGGGGCTCCTAGGGGCTACTTTGACCTCCTGCGCAGTCTCCATGGGCCTCAGTCAGCGCGCTTTGACTGAGGTCCTCATCGTTCCACGTTGGCGGCCATTGCCACTGGTTCAAGATGTTTTTTGATCACTGTTTTGGAATTTTCAAGGATTTGTTCAACTCGATACAATCGAGGTTCTTGACAATCTTTTGTGGATCCGATTCGGATCACCAACCTCTGCTAGAACATGATTTACCTCTCTGGTTAGAGGAGGAAGATGAGGATGAAGTCTATTCCACACCATTGTGTACAATAGAGGCTACCATGGGGGGTCCACAAATCGAGGATGATCTTATTAAAAACTTGATTCAAAATCCACCCCCCATTGCGTTGCCATTAGAGGAGCTAGTGGAAGAAACCCAAGCAAATCCTTTAGTTGATCTCTATGTGGTTGATATGACCTCTCTCCAAGTTAAGAATGTGGAATTTAGCCCAAAAAAAACCTTGAAGATCAACTCATCCCTATCCACCTCTCAGGAGAAAGAACTATGAAACTTATTGAACAATCACTTGGATGCTTTTGCTTGGAGCTATAAGGAGATGAAGGGAGTCCACCCTTTAGTCTGTACTCATCACATTTACATTAAAGAAGAATGTAAGCCAGTCAGGTAGCCTCAAAGGAGGATGAATCCAACCCTTCAGGACATTGTCAAAGAAGAACTGCAAAAGTTGCTAGATGCAGGATTCATCTATCCCATCTCTGACAGTGAATGGGTTTCTCCTTTGGTGCTAGTGCCAAAGAAAAGCGGGAAGTGGAGAATCTGTGTAGATTATTAGGAACTAAACAAGGCTACCAAGAAGGACCATTTCCCTTTTCATTTCATAGATCAAGTGTTAGATTGCCTGGTAGGGAAGAAGTTCTTCTCATTCCTAGATGGGTTTAGCAGGTATAGCTAGATCCAAATCAGCCCGGAAGACCAATATAAGACCACTTTCACTTGTCCTTGGGGTACTTTTGCTTACGAGGTCCTTCCCTTTGGGTTGTGCAATGCTCTTGCCACTTTCCAGAGAGTAGTACTGAGCATATTTGCTAAACTAGTTCATGATTAAGTGGAAATCTATATGGATGACTTTACCCCTTATGGTTCTAACTTCTAAGAAGCTTAGACTAACCTGGGAAATTTTTTAACCAGTGTATTGAAATGAACCTGTCCCTCAGTGCTGAAAAATGTGAATTCCTGATGACTAAAGGGAGTGTGCTAGGTCATACATTTTCTCAGCAAGGATTACAGGTGGATCCTAGCAAGATTACTATCATTCAAAGGGTCCCACCTCCTCAAAAGGTAAGAGATGTTCGGAGTTTCCTAGGCCTAACAGGGTATTATAGAAGATTCATCAAGGATTTTAGTAAGCTAGCCTCTCCATTATTTGGTCTTTTTGGAAAAGATGTTGATTTCATATGGACTGACAACTGTCAAGAGGCTCTGGATGCCTTGAAAGGTAAGCTGGTAACTACCCAAATTTTGAGAGGTCCAAATCAGGCCCCACCTTTCCACATTCACACAAATGCCTCGAACAAAGTGATAGAAGCAGCCTTAGGGTAGGTTGAGGAGAAGTTGCCTTATGCCATATATTTTGTTAGTAAAAACCTGTCCAAAGCCAAACTAAACTACACTGTAACCGAAAAGGAGCTCCTAGCTATAGCCCATTCCCTAAATAAGTTCAGACACTACATCACCAGCTATCAAACATTCGTACACACTGATAATGCTACAATTAGGTATTTTATGAATAAACCAGATGTAAATGTTGTATCATTAGATGGTTACTTTTATTGCAGCAATTTGATTTGACCATTGTTGATAAGCCGGGTAGGGAAAATGTTGTTGCTGATTTTCTATCTAGACTAGATCTGTCTACAGGTGAAGAAGGAATGGTGTATGATCAAATGCCAGATGAACACCTATTTTTTATTTCAGTACTCTCTCCACGGTTTGTTGATATAGCAAATTATTTGGTTTCAACACAGTTTTCACCACACCTGTCCTCAAAAGAGAAGAGCAAGATCGTAAGGAAAAGTGCCCCATTCACATGGATTGGGGGCAACCTTTTTAAACTTCGCCCAGATCAAATTTTGAGGTGGTGCATTAGGGAGGAGGAAGTTTTTGACATTCTCCTAACTTGTCATGATGGCCCCTCTGGGGGACACTTTGCAGAAAAAGGGTTGCCTTCAAAATTCTACAAGAAGGTTACTAATGGCCCACTTTTCATCAAGATGTCAAGAGATATATCAGCCAATATGACCAATGTCAAAGGATACGGAAACCTACTACAAGGGATGATATTCCCTTGAAACCTCAAGTGACTTTCGAGCCATTTGAGAAGTGGGGCATGGACTTTGTGGGTTTGATCAACCCTCCTTCAAAACAGAAATCTTACATCATTGTGTGTACTGATTATCTAACAAAATGGGCAGAAACCAAGGTGATCAAGGCAACAACAGAAGAAAAAGTAGCTGAGTTTTTTAGGGAAAATATCTTCTACAAGTTTGGTTATCCAAGAGAGTTAGTCACAGATCAAGGAAGTTATTTTAACCTCCAATTTAGTTGAAGACCTGCTCACACACCACAAGATTAAGCACAGAACTTCCACCCTTATCATCTGCAAGCAAATGGAATGGTGGAAGTCACTAACAGAGCTTTGGAAGGGATTTTAACTAAGGTAGTGAGCAAAAACATAAAAGATTGGGAAGATTGATTGGTTGAGGCTACCTCGGCCTATAACACCACCTAGAAAGCCAGCATAGGGTTCACACCATATGAGCTGGTCTATGGGAAGAAGGCTATACTGTCAATAGAATTTGAATATAACACATTAAGGATGGTAGTTCAGCAAGGCCTAGATCTTAGCCATGCACAAAAGGAAAGATTTCTTCAGCTAAATGGATTGGATGAACAGAGAATGCAGGCCCTATTCCACTCAGAGGTAGTCCAACTTGAAAGAAAAATATGGGATGACAGACACATCAAAGAAAAACAACTCTAGCAAGGAGATTGGGCGCTACTATATGATTCGAGATATAAAGATTTCAAGGGTAAACTAAGGACAAGATTGTTGGGCCCATACACAGTGGAACAATGCAATGACAATGGTTCAGTCCTGATCTACACCATTGATGAAGAAGCCATCCCCATGCTCGTTAATGGGCATAGGTTGAAGATATATAGGAAGCCACTTTCCAAGCACGAATTCATTGATAATATGGGTAAAACAATGTTGGTAGTGGAGCAGGTCCTTGTCTCTACTCCACCCACACCCTGAGCAAACAACAACAACAACAAAAAAAGAAAAGAGAGAAAAAAGAAAAACCAGAAAAAGGAATAAAAGATCTCTGGGTGAAAACCTCTTGGAGGCATCCCAACTATCTCATAAAAATAAATAAAAAAGAAAAAAGAGAAAAACTAACTTCTTTTGAATGAATTTAAAGTTGTAGGAGGGTCTCACAAGCGAAATGAAACCACTACTCTACTCTTGCTTAAATAAACTACTTAGCAAAAAGTTGTAGTAGAAAATAGAGGAAAAGTAGCAATCACAAATACTCTAACGCTTCCCCAGCAACGGTGCCAAAAAGATGGTGAGCTCCAGTATTGCAGCATTGATGTTGCAACTCCTGGGACTCCCTTCTTTAGTTTTATCAACCTGGTTATTCGTAACAAACTTGGAAGTGACGGTGTTGTATGCGCAAGTACTATCTCTTGCCGTAGGCTGTCACTTGATCAGTTGGCACAAGTCCTCTAGGAGCTTAAGCCAACTTCTATGAGCTCTTAGAAGAAGCTTTTAACTATGATGGATGAAAGCTAGCTCAAAAAAGGCTAGTCTACCTGGAGAAAGAAGCTAAAAGCTAAAAGGAAGTGCAAACCCTAGCAAACCCTATTTTTACCAACTAACCCTACTAGTGTAAGAAAAGAGATGAAAGTGGTGGAAATGGATGCCATTGACTCCTGGAAAGGTAAAATGCATGTGACTAAGCTACTTTTGAAGTAAAACTTGTAAAAATCATATTTTTATATTTTTGAGTAAGTTGGCAGAATGATTATGCATGTGCTTTGACTGTTTTTTACTATGCAGAGGTTGATTGGTGAAAGGAAATGCAGTGGGAACTTGTAGGAGGTTGGAAAGGTGAGAAGAGGGCCTAAGGGGTCTCAAGCACACTTCCAAAGAGTTTCACAACAATCAGATCTTGAAGAACTGCTCATGTGAACTTCTACAGGAAGATCCAAGAGAGCATTTTAGAAGGTTGATGGTGGAAAAACGGTGGGAAAGTTGAAATGGAGTTTGGATGAGGAGGTGAAGGGGTCTAGGACCTGATAAATGAGGTTAACAAGTGATGAAGGTGGTTGGATTTGTTCAAGGATGGAGGGAGCAATGTTGCACAAGAATGTAGAAATTAGGGCAAATGGGAATAATGTGGCAAATGAAGGGAAGGAATCTTGGATTAGGGGTTGGAGAAGTTTGTATGATGGAGGAAGGATAGGTAGGGATGTATTACAGGTGTCCTGCACACTATTTTCTGGAACTGATCGAACAAAGACTAGAAAAACCAAAGATCTATCTGGTTTGACCTAATCTGACCTAAAACCAGAAATATGATGAAGAAAAGTTCATAGACAGGAAATCATGCGAGTTAACTATGGGAACTAAGCAAGAATAGATCTAAACATGCAAGTACAACTGGTATCAACTTTTCCAACTAAAAATCTAACACTAGCAATTGCATTGAAAGGCCAAAACAATGTTTTTGTTGCAGCAAGTATGCCTTGGTCTCGCCTCATGGTCCCAAGGAGGGAGAGATGAGATCAAGCATTACCTGATGGCCTTTTTGCAGATATTTTCCTTTACCAAACTATCAAATCAACCTGAAGTATGAAAAGCTATTTTAATCATCAAAAACAACCTAAGTAGCAAAGCAAGATCTTAACCTAAATAACAAATTATTCTATGAATGCAGCAAAGACACATAAAAGTATAGAAAGGAGATATTGGGACTTGGGTTGGGCCCAACCCCAAGAGCTACAACCTCCTAAGAAAAATTAGAGCTGGTGAAAAGTTGGATTCATCTTTATTTATCAAAAAATAATAGTTACATCCCAAAAACTGTCTACAAGAAAAAGCTCGAAAATGTGTTGATACAGCGCTGCACTAAAGTGCGAAAATAGACTAACAAAATGACTAACCTACTAACTAAAATCTAACTACCATTTGACTAAAATCTGACTACCTAAACGAAGGCCCTAAGCCTTCTTATTTATACAAATTGAGGACCCCAACAGTACTCCTAAACTTTAGGAACTCAACTACCAAAACTTGCAGTTAACAACAACTTTACTAGCCCTGCTCGGCTGCCCTTGTGATCATCTATGTGGTGGCCCTTGAAGTCCGAGCTACTGGTGGAGAATTTGAGGTAATGGCTCATAAATGAAGCGGCCACCTTCCTACAAATCATCTCCCTTGTTCTTCCACAAATTTGGTTGCCAAGTGCTCATTAAACCTTTGATTTTGTCTGAAAATTGACCAAAAATCTGCATAAAGCACACATTAGACTTTTTGGCATAATGACTAACCCAATTCAATCTATTAGCATAAATATAATAAAAAACATGCAATAAACTAATGAGAATGGTGGATTAAGTCGAATTAGGAGGCTAAATGAGCCCATATAATTACCCATTTCTGGGGCTCATCAATTTTCTCAATGGAAATGGAAATTTTCCTTTCAAAACAAGAATTCAGATTTAGGATTTAGTGGACTTTAGAAACATGGGTTGATAAGGCTTGGATGAGGAAACTGATATGATGTCTCCCTGCAAATTAAAAGCTCCTACAACAACATACATTCTTGTCTTCATTTATGCGTAAATTCATCTATACATGGAAAGGATTTATTAAATGGAAGAAAACATAGTTATTACTATCTAGTGGCTAAGTTCATGAATGGAAGTTATTTGAAACCCGTGAAAAAAATTAAGAGGTAAAAAATGAGAATTGTAAACAATCCTAAGAAACTCAAATACAATTACCTACTCATCAAGAAACCTTAGATCATGCAGTAAAGCAAGAAATCTGTTTTTGGGTTGTGTGAATGGAACCCTCAAGTCATGATCCTATCAGGGTGATGAGGTGAGAGACACTATCACAAGATTTTATAGAGTGCCTTTTGTCACTATGATACCATTGATCTAGCTATCCACAAATGGAAGAAAACTAATTAATCATCCAAATACTTTCAAACTAACAAAACGAAAATCACTTCAGTAGTTAACTATGAATGTAATCAAAGCATACATGTACAAAAAGAGGAACCTTTGCTGTTGGAGTTAGGCCCTAACCCAAGAGCTCCAACACTCCGAGTCAACTCAATGTTGGATCAAGGGAAGGTTTCTCATTTTCATTAAAATATCAAAAATGCACAAGAGTCAACAATCACAATGTTTTAGCTTGACAATGCCTCTTGGCTACAACAAAAAAATTTGAATCCTAATGAGGCTCTAGGCCTTCTTATTTATATAACTAAAACTACCAACAACTTTCTTAAATTTAGGGAGGCTTGGCTCCCAACTTGAGATCAATTGGTCTTCAACTATCACTGACTTGGCTATCAATGACCTTAATGGCTCAAATGCCTGTAACTGTGAGCTGATGAGATCTGGTGGAGGAATATTTGAGTGAGTGAGGAGTTAAGGAGGGAGATCCAATCTCCTAAAATCCCTCTTTCTTGTCTACTTCTAGTTCTTGCACTTTAATTAGCAAAAATCTGCTCCAAATCCTACAACCAATGCACATTAGACCACAAGACATGAGATCTCATCTTTACCTTTCTCATTAAGGAAAATATAACAAAACATGTAAAGAAATGTGAAAAATTTTGATTTTAATAAGATGGAGAGTGGCATTAAGGTACATATAATTTACCCATTCATGAGCCTCATCACAAGAAATCAACATAATACTTTTAGAAGTTCCTTCATTAACAACTATGCGAAACACTCGTCTGGTTTTAACAAAAGTTAGAATTTGACACATTAGTTGATGAGGGATTCTCAGGATATGAATCTCAAGATCAAATATGATTAAATTATAATCCTATAGATCAATAGCTCCTATGGCTAACAATAATATAATTCACTACAAAATCCCCTCAATACTTAAATACAAAAGAGTGAATGGAGCTCTACTTGAATAGTTCATGAGGCATAGTACTTGCCAATGTTTTGTAAATCAGGTAGCAAGCTAAGTAGGCTTTATTGTGGGGAAAAATCCACAGTTAAGCATGCTTGAGCCAAAGGCGATTTGGGATATGTGACCTCTCAGGAAGTCTTGGTTACAGGGTGCAATCCTCGAAAGTGATGATTGACACTATGTGATTCATTTCACTAGTTTCAATCACAATTCTTCACCCAGTGGGCATCACCCAATGTAATGAGTGCTAAGTGGACAATTCAAAAATCATGAGAAGTTAGTCAGTTATGACTACCTCTCATGGAAATGGTCATAGAATGACTTACTTAATGTAGTTGAATACCAAACAAATCTCATGGAAATGGTCATAGAACGACTTACTTAACACAATTCTATCCAAAAAAAAATGATATCTAATAAAATATTTCTCTATGTCGAGCATGTTTGCAACACTTCCAGAGATGACATTATGGAAGGAGACATAGCCACATCTTCAACAATGTTATACTTTTGTGCAGCTCTAACATGTGGGTTGAAATTTGATTTTCAAAGCACACCTTTTGGAGGTGGTTGAATCATCATGTCAGGTTTTGATTTCTTGATGTGCAATGGTTCAAAAGGACGAGGAGGAATCAAAATGAAAAGTTGATTAGATGAACTAACCTCGTTTCCCTTGATAGAATGACCAAAATGTAGAGTAAAAGCCAGATTCCAAATAGTGTTGGTCCCAGGATAAGGTGTACCAAGAAAAGTTTGAGTTACAACAGGTTGACCTAGACCAAGCTGAGGTATTTGACCATATGTTCTATAGAATTTTGTAGAATGTTTCTACAAATCAGCTAGCTCTAATACCATGTAGAACTTTTCCTACAAATTAGCTAGCTCCGATACCATGTAGAAATTTCCCACTTGTAGATCACTTGGTAATGCAATGTACTAAAGCAAAACACTTGATCTACTTCTTCAAACAATTTAGCAGAAGCTTAATCAACCATGAGGAATATCAATAAGAACACATATAACTGATAAGAAGGAATCAATCACACATAACACAAAAGAATTTACCGGAGGAAAGCACTTTCCTAAAACCTCATCTCAATATTATCATACAAGTGAAAATATAGTCCAGATTACACAAAGCCTTAGCTTGGAAGCTATCCAGCTCTCAATACAATCCCTCTGTTGCTCATAGACATTCAAAGGATTCTCATAAACCCTCTCCTCTGCCCTCCAAGCCTCCTATTTCATTGTGCAATTTCCTTGGGGTCCAGTGTTGTCACTTGTGTGAATTGGCCTCTTCACACACTCACTAACCTCTAATCTAACTGAACAAACTTGAAGGAGATAAATCCTCATCATGGATGAGCTTCCTTTATAGGAAAAATATTCATCCAACTGATAATACATTGTTCCTTCTTTGGTCTCAATTGGGTCTCCATATGAGTTGACATGCATTAGTTATCCATGAGTGAATACACAGTTATCTGAAAATAATAGTTGTCACATGCATGCAAGCATCAACAAACTATATATCATTAATTTAACAACTTGTTAAATTAATCTAACTGAACTTGACTAAGTTAAAATAAGTCAATTAATCCTCTCTATATAGAACTCATCCTTAATTCCTCAATCAGTGGAGCAAATCAAGGACACATTCCCCAATTAATGGAGAAATAATTGCATGTTCTCACAAAGACTTCAGTTTGATTTTCCATAACTAATTAACTCATGGAGAATTAATTAATTAATATTCCAAACTGCTGGTAAGACCAAATTTGAATTTACTTTGTACAGATAGACCAGGGTCTGCTATAAATAGGAAGGACCCAGAAATGTTATTTTTAGAAGATGTTATTTTTAACAGTTTCACCTCTCACCCAAGGTGGCCAAAATTTTCATTGGCCAAACTGCTATTTTTAGAAGTGCTATTTTTAGCGGTTCTATTTTTAGCACTTTCTAAATTTAGCATTTCTTGTTGCACATTTTTCAATAGGTTCCTGTAAAAGGTTGACCCCTGACCATAGTAAAAGAACCGACGACAGGTTGTCCTCTAGGTGGAGGATAAAGTGGTTACTCCCCAAGCAGATAATAAACACCAGTTGGGGTTACTTGAGGGTCACTAGAGTTACCAAAGACCATGTGGATTAGTTGGTCTAATGCCATAGACACTTCAAGCATGGATGTCATGCTTTGAACAATAGATGTAGATAAACCAGGTGACCAAGTAGAAGGTTGAGGAGAAGAAGAATCTCTTGAAAAAGTCCGAGCAAGTGAATGGTATCAAGGAGAAACGGATGGGCCACCATACAATAGTGATTGTATGGAGCTGGTAAACATATATTAATCCATGGGTTGGCTCCCAATAGGAAATTATGACATAGTTCTCTCTGGTGAATAAAAAGGAATCTGTGGTGGTTATAAATTATGCCCTAAAAAGGCTAAGGTGGTGGAATACCAAGGGTTAGGTCGGAAAGGAGAGAAATGAAGTCTTGGGTCAAAAGATTCACTATTAAAAAAATGAAGAATGAGGTGTTTCTGCCTCTTCATTTCCATTAACATCTTCAATGCTAATTAACCCAGGAGGTAATTTAGTCATAATTATTAGGTTCCATTGAGGTGAAGGTGGCTCAGGAGTAGAACCTAAAGCAACCGAAGATGATTGAGGTTGAGAAATTTTAGACTCAGGTTGCTCTACTTCCGGTTCAATTATTTCAATGTCTGAATCTTCACCAATATTAGATTTAGGATGAACTACTTCGGTAATCTCTAGGCCAAAATGAACTAAGCTTGATTCTACTTCTTGCATTGGATTCACTTTGGTTTTTTCTGTCTCAGATTGTAAAGTTGTCAATGTTTCAGGTTCTTCTGAGGTTTTATATCCTGTTGAATTTGACCTTTTGGTTTTTATCTTTCCCAATTGACTAGGTGTGTATTTAGAAGGTTTATCTTACATTCTATGTGATTGCCTTGGTGATTCAACCATGATGAAAATTTATCACAAAATCAAATAATATTCAAAATCACAAATAATAAGGCCTTTAAAAATTAAAAACAAACAATTAACACATGGTAAACAATCTAAGGATTCAAACCCCGCAAACAAGCTTTCTATGGCGAACTCACTAGTTGGTGATGAAATCGAATGTCACAAAGATAAAACTGAAAATTGGCCACCTATAGAGTGCGTCAAACCTACTTAATGTACATGATCTAGTACAAGTAAACTTCATTTATTCCACCTAGAATGGAGAATACCCTCTACAAATTTCAAAGTGAGTCTAGCCAACGTCTATTCCAAGTACAATAAAGACTTCGCCTCTATCATTACCTCGAGTAAAAACCCTTATAATATGCTCGCTAAGGTTACCACTTAGGACAATTCAACCTGGCGGGACAGATGTAGATCAGACGTACATGCAAGGGAACAGTAGCAAAGCTCAATCGCCCTGAAATTCACTCAACATGGTTAAACTGAGCTTTTCTTTCAAGTGACTCCTAAGTACCTTGCAACACAGTTTTTAGTATGTGTAAATTGTTATACTGTAGCCAATGAAGTGAGGTCAATCAATTCACCGAGTCTGATATGATCTCGTGCTTGACTCCTTTGTAAGGGGAGCTTCCTAGAGAAAATTGTAGTAAATGGATTTTCTTCCCTATCACAAGATTCTATTGTTTGTTTGTAGATTTGGAAACTTTACTCACTTCCCTATTTCAAATCCAAACAACTTAATCTACTCTAGGTGCACAAGATCCCTAAGAATAAAAGCTTTCTAGGTTGATTATATTAGCATTGATTTTAGGAGTTGTTTTTTACTCAAAGGTGATGGATATGAAATTAGTGAAATTACGACTTGACACAAATCCTAATGCAGTCAAGAATGAAATTTTAATATTTTTGTTTCAATAAAAAATATATCTAAAGTAAGGAGAGAGACTTTCACTTCAACTGAAATATAAACAAAACTTCAAACTCTAACTATATTCCTTTTCCTAAAATGCAGCCATTTCAAATTACCCAAATATTGAAAAATAAATTCAAATTTTCATTTTTCCCATTAACACAAAAAATCAAGAAACTTCTCTTTTCATACAATCATTTAGAAATTTGAATAATGCAACATGAAACCACTAATCACTAAAAGAGAATTTTCCCTAATTGAATGTTATGAATTTACTTGTAGTAAAAAATACAGTTCATGAACACTTCATCAATATAAAGAAAAATGACCTTTCATTTTGGAACAAGCATAAGAATCGTTTTCATAAACAATACCTAATCTTGTAAATCATTCATTTTGATACTCAAAACAAACTTTCACAAAAGAGAAAAATCAACTCGAAACCTAATCTAATCGAATGAAGAAAGATAGATAGTCAACTCAACAAGACCAACAGATCTCTCTTTTGATAGATCAACCATTCATTAGACGAGACTCTACCATAATTTGCAAAAAAAATAAAACCACACTCAAATCTCAATATAACATTCATTCGGACTAAAAAATACTCACAAGAGGTTCAAGCAAGTGTAAACCAACAGGAAAAAACAAAAAGTTTTGATTTAAAGAGGATATAACTGAAATTTTAAAAAAATCTAGGTATGTGCGCAGGTGCTAGAGTAAACTAGTGTGAATAAGCTATGTTTCTGAAAGGGAAATGCACAAAAGTGGAAGCTATACCTAAAGTCTAAGTGTGCATAGTGGGAAAATCTAGGAAAAATAAAAAATAAATCAAATCCAACCGAAAAGCCAAATTTCTAAAATTTCCAAACACTCAAGATAGGCTTGTGCAGCAGGTTGAAAATGTCAAACAAGGAAAACTAACAGAGACTGAGATGAATCCCCAGTAGAGCTACCAATTCGTTATGTAGAATTATCACTCTTGTGGACAAGAGTGATATCCCTAGAATTCAAAGAAACATAGTAACAAAAAAACAATAACTACTACCTTTCTCTAGACTCTTATTGACTCAAAGAAAATACAATTATAGATGCCTCTTACCGATTAAACTAAATGAATGATGAAGTCCCCTTCAAATCTTCTGACCATTCAATCGTCGATGCCTTAGAGATTGTCTTGTGTCTCCCCACAGCTTCTCCATAATGTCCTGAAAGAGATATGCATAGACAAAGACAAACAAGAGATCAAATAATTCAATATATATCTAGAGAGATAAATGGACTAACTAACGAATTGTATATCATAAACTGATCAATATGCAATCACAATCTATATAGGTGATTAAGGAATCCTAGAAATTATACCAACATATATGTAATTGATAAAGAATAATTTCCTTTATATTAATAAACTAGAGAAAAGCCTTACAACCATGTAGCCTTGATGTTGCAAGTCCCTTCTACAATCTCCAACCCTTTCCCTTCCCAAAATAGCCTTCCAAATTTATTCCAACAACATAGACCTACTTCCAACAATCTTCTCCCAATCCTTAGACCTGTAGTAGATTTACAGGCCAAGAATGGGAAGTTTTGGATGCATCCTTCAAGGGATTAGATACACTAATAGTGGGATACAGGTTCCACAAAGGAAGGAGAGTTGCTCCATGATGGGATGGATCAGGGTTGAACATGGACCCTTGTTGGTTGGGATAGATGCTACCAACAATGCTTCTATGCTTTACCTTTTATTTTTTACATTCATTGAATCATGTTCACATGTTATAGTGTAAGACAATGTGTATTTATACGCATCTTTTAATGGTCTTCTCTGCGTATGATAAAAAATGAACTAGGGAACTATTCAAGTAGCCAAAATAAGGTTTTGTACCATAAGACCCATGAATTACACTTTCTTTGGGATGATTTAGATTCTAAATTTGCATGGGAATGTTCTTGGGACACATTTGTGGATAGCGAAAGATCCAAAGCAATGGTCATTTTCTTAATGCAACAAAATTATGTGTAACACATATTTATCTCGATTGGTCATTTACTTGGGTAGATGTAGGAGGAGGTTGTTACATAGTGGTATTAGAGCATGGTTCACCCCTCAAACTCGATGGGTGGAATGTGTTTTTCATGGATACATGTCAGTTTCATATATGTCCTTATGCTTGTGGTCTATGTACTTGTTATTTATGCATGGTAGTAGTTATTGTCACAGTTGTGTTTACATGTAGGAGTTGATATTGTTGTTGTTAGGATGTGTTTTCCATGAATGCATGTCAGTTGTATATTCATTTGTTATGCATGTCAATGTATATATGTTGTTATGCATGCATTGTTATGGTTATAGGTATGAATGTATAGTAGGTCAAACATGCATTGTGAGGCCATTGTATGTAGTTGGTGTCATCATGATCTTGTTGATAATATATGATGTTGATATGTTGGCTAAGATGGAGTCGGAGATGAAGACTATTAGAGGAAGGTTGAAACACTAGACTTTGGTGGTAAGAGAAGATTGTCAAATAGGTATTGTATTCTTGAGATGCATGTATGTTAGTTAGTGGATTGTTATATGCATTAGGGTTATATACATGTTTTTCATTTTATTGTTGTTGTGGTCACATGCATGGTAGATGCTAGTGGATCCATGTGGTCATATGAACATGTGTTGATTTGTCATGAATGATAGTAACTTGTTTTTATATGTTAGTGTTGTAGCGTCTACAACTACCCTCCAAAATATTTCCTTAGCTTCATTTTGGAGCCTCTCTACCAACCTTTCTCAGCAGCATGTCTTGTCTTGTCAAGTACACAAGCTTCAGTGATTTTCTTGCAGATTGAAAGCATGTCCATCAAATCTTGTGACATTCCCCTCATAGGTTCTTTCATCAGACTTGGTCTAGCTATAGGTTGAGTATCTCCCTTAAGAAATTGCACAAATGTGGAGAGAAACCATTCTTCCCTCCAAAAATTTGTGCAATTTTTTCTGGGAGTCTACTGGGCTCCATAATTGCGCAATTTTGCTTATCACTATTCATTGAGAGAATTGCACAATTCCTCCCAGCAGGGATGCTCAACCTAGAAATTATGCAATTCTGGGCAGCATTCAGTTGCTCTGCCCAAAAATTGTGCAATCCCTGTGGGGAGCCATCCCAACTCCCTCCCAGAAATGCACATTTTTTCCTCCTAACTGATTAGACTATTACATGTCTAATTTAGTTGAGCAGTTCCCTCCAAGACCGAGAAAAATGGATTTGCATGCATGGGTTTCTCCTCCCAAGGCAACATGCAAAGGAATCCCTTGATTTAGGGATATTTTTTTAACAGCTAGAGGTTACATGGAAGGATCATCTCAGGAACCGGTGTTGCTTTTCCTAGATTTGTGGCATGCACATCACATTCTCGATCTTATCAAAAATCATCAATTGGGCACTTCGAAGCTCATTCCTCACATCAATATTGTAGCTCTGGCATCTCACATTGCATATAGGAGTCATCGGCATATTCAGGTTAGTTGTCTTGGGATAAGCCTGCTGCTCATGACTTGCACTGTGTTTCTGGCGCTTTTTGTGTTTTTCTTTGTATGAATTTTTTATGCTTGATTTTAGTGAGAATTTTTTGTTGTTTTGATACATACTAGCTTGTAATAGCATTGTTTCAGTTTTCATTTGCATCTCATTGTTGTCGCATGAATGACACACTTTCGCACGGAGGGTCATCATTGTGGTGACTCACTTCACACACATGCATGCTTTCCTATTCCAAATCCTACACATGTTGTTTGGATGATTGGTCATTCACTCTTGTTTGCACTCATCTCATCATGCATTCACACTTCTCATGTATTCAATCACCCATTAGCCAGATTGGGCTGCCTTGGCTTGGATCGTGCCTTGCCTGCCTAGAACTGTGCATTTTCAGAAGCGAATACTCTGCCTTCCCTCTAGAAATTATGCAAGTCTAGCCAGGCACTGACCTCTAGGCTTGCATTTCGCAATTCATGGAGGTAGTGACCTGTTGGCCCCAGAAACAGCGCAATGTCGTTTGCTGGTTGCATGTCACTGCTGACTGAAATTGTGAATTGCACAGTTTTAGTCCTAAGTAGACCAAGCTGGACTATGCATTGTGCAGTTCCAACAGTTAGCTAGCCTCTTGACAGCTTGAACTGTGACTTGCGTAGTTTTGGCAGTAAGTCTCCTGATCTCCCGGCGGAAATTGCGTGACCTTCACAATTAGTCACACAAGTATGTTATAAGTCAGTTCTTGAGTTCATTTTAGTTTTTGACTAATAGACTGCTTGCCATGAGTGTTTCCATTTCTCCAGGTATCCTAAGTGTTCATCTACCTCTCAGCAGTACAGGTGCAATGGTTTCCACGAGAGAAGAGTTGAAGACACCTTTCAGAGCACACTTGGGGATGCAGTCAATTAAGTGTCTATGAGCTTGCCCACACATGAAGACATCAAGTTGTTCGTAGACAAGAACATTAATATCTGATGGTGGCAACATCACAACAAGAACCATCATGAAAAATAGTTGAAGGCAACATACTATATGCAACGAAAGCAAGAGGAAGGTTGTTGACAACACAGAGGTGGAACAAAGTTGCAAGCTCAAGCAAATCCACTTGTTATGAAAGCAATTTTGGAGACTCAGGCTATGAGGTGATGATGCAACATTAAGATTACGTGAATGTAGAGAATGGAAAAGAGACGGAGTTCCATGTGTTGAAGCAACAATTCAAGGAAGAATAGGAGCTGCATAAACGAGAGAATGAGTTGCAACATGAACATGTACAGTAGTGGCGCAACATGCACTCATAGATGAAATTGTGCCCAGATAAGTTATAGATCCATACTAGCAGCTGGCACGTAACAGACATGGTGAGCAATGTTGTTGTTCACATGCAAAGGAATTCAGTAGCATGCATGTCATTTTTCCTACCCATGTGATCCCACCCGCTCAGCACACTCGCCGAGCCAAAGACAAGAAGCAAGTTCAACTAGAGTTGAACATGCAGTTGACAGTTGATGCGCATGACCACCATCACACACTGGAAGATCATAACGGACACTATGCATCAATGTGTTGATGATTTGGCTACACCCAAGAAGACCATGCGCATGCTAGCAAACAAGTTGGATGGAGGAGCCATACCAACGCACCCGGATGAAATGGAGGCAAGAGTTCACTTCAACGATATGTCACCATGGAACGCATACACACCATCATGGAAGACCAAGCTTGGCATCAGCTCACCACCTTCACCATCACAAGCATGTCAAAGAGTTGGTCTCACCACAATGGACCAAGTGTCAGTGATGTCTTGGATGGCTTTCTCAAGCCATTTTGTCTCACATGGGCACATGTGCATTGTAATGTAACATCTTGTCAAGTGGAAGTTCAAGTGTTGATAGTTGGATGTAACAGTTATAGAGAAGATGAAGATTCATGAGGATAGATGAATTGTCACAAAGGGGAATGTCAAGGGTCACCCCACCCTTTGTTATAAATAGTCCCTCATAACTCATTATAAAGGTGTTTGGTTAGCCAAGCTTTCGATAGGACTATCTTAGAGAAGGATTGGACAGTATTGTAACGAGCCTTAGCTTCTCCACTGCATAAAGCTAGTACATCTCTTTGGAGAAGAAAGTAGTTATGATGGTAATGTTCTACTATCAGAACTAGTAATTAGACATGGATGTATTGTATGACTAGAACTTACACTTCTTAATATAACAGAGCTAACATGTTTCATGCATATGTTGTATTATATTCTATACTATCAAGTTTACTCTAAATGATATATGTATTTGTTTTCTTGCATGCATGTATGGACTATTCTGTATAAGTATGTATGAATCTTTCTGAAATGTGTTGTTGGTTTAACCATCAATTCTATTGCTAGCTAAATTTTCTTTCATGTTTTGATGCATCCTTTCTCATGTGTTCCCTTCTTAACTCTGTGTAATCACAGGTATCCAACGGGTGCACTCATCTCAGCCCCTGTGTGTTAGAACCTCTCATACACCTTCCTTGGCTTACTGCATATGTCACACCCTTGCTACCAACAGAGTTATCTTACTTGCCACTATGTGAAATCGTGGTCAAGGAATTACCGTACGACCCACTGCTCGGACGCTTACACCAAACGGTCTGAGGCCTAATTGGGACTTCGTACCAACGAGGTCCCCTTACATGTTGGCAAATTCAGCACTGTCAACATTTTGGCACTAGAAGGAGGTCCAGACGAAAATTTGAGTCCTCACATATGTTTTGAATCTCTACATATCTATCATGACTACCTACAAAGTTTCTCTTTCAGAGTGCATGTATTATGGAATCAACTTCATTATCTTGGAAAATATCTTGGATAACTTGTCACATAAAACATCTAATGGTGGAGGCCATGTAGCCTTGGTGGCACGCAGTCAGCATTGTAGGCTCATGCGAAAGACATGGAACCTTTGAATAGTACATGACGTATGTTCTATTCGTCTACACGCTTCGAGGGCACCCCATGCACTGGTGTGCCACACTGCCCGAAAAATATATTCATTCTCTTGCTCATCTACTCACAGAGATAGACCTTGATTTCAATCATTTTAACCATAAAGCACTCGATCATGAAATTCGGAAATTACGAAAGGCACCCGGTAAATCTATTTATTATTTTTACACATTCTTTTGTAATCTTGCATACTGATTTCTCAAAGATGAAATTGATTGGGAATTTCGTTATGGAATATTTGAGTATCTTCTTCACATATTCGAACCCCACTCAGCACACTTCAGTGATGGAGCTATGCAATCATAGGCAGGCACAGTTGCTATCACAAGTGACTGTCCACCTTCACCTCATCAAACAGCTCCACCACCATGGAGTGATGTGGGAGATCATGCACACGCATCCGTTGAACTGTCACATCCTCCCACCCCACTTGCTCTTGATATTTGTGTAGATTTGTCTTGTAATATTGTTGGTTGTCACGTGGATTCATTCCCTCAACCTCCATCCTCACATTCTGCTCATCCTCTAGATTGTATTATCTTGTGCTCTTTTATTCTAAACTCCTCACTTGTTGTGAACGAGGATCAAGTTGTCGACAGATTAAATGTTATGCAGCCAACTTGTGCCATCATCCATGATGAGTGTGTGTGGGAATCTAAAGAAAAACCCACGGTGAAGGATGAATCCCTTCCATCTGCGCCTCACCTAATCTACCCGGACATCCCTTGTGATTCTACCTCTATCGATTTCCCTTGTGAAAACTCATTTCCAGATGTTTCTACTTCTGATCATTCACAGGACACGTCGGATGTCAGTATGTCATTACACTGTGGAGAGGACACATCTTCCTCTGAAAACTTGTCCAATATGTCATCTTTCATTTCTAAAAACACAGAGGGTGAACATCTTTTATTCCCATCTACCCCTTTGACCAATTCATCAAATCATGAGGATGCCGACAAACATCTTGAATTTTCTGATCTTAGTTTTCGTGATCTCTCTACTTCTTCATCTGATCATGATGTTGATTCAATCATTGTTAATTTGTCTAAGGCACTGGTCTATGATGATCTATCTATCAACAAAGTCGAAACCCCGGAGAATATTGAGACACTTCAAGTTGAGCTGATGGTTATGTCAGGCCCTCGTTTTCCTGAGGTTGGTTTCACTTCTAGCTAGGAAATTGTTGAAACATTGAAGATCCCTCATCAGTTTCTACTTTTCATTCAAGATCAACCAAACAACCATATTTTACTTCCTCCACTTGAACTACCTGATCCCATTACTCATGCATTGGAGGAATCTTACACAGCGAGCACACATGCACAATGTAAGTGGTCTACCTTTCTCACGTTTGCTTGCATGTCACAATCAAGAGAGTGGATACACTCGACATCTGCACACAGTGTAGCACAACACCATGGAAGCTCCACAGAGTGCATGTCATGCGTTTTCACTTATATTTTTTTTGTGTTTGTTTGTAAGCTCTGAGTGTGTCTATCTTCATCTTTACTTGCTAGTTTACGCAACTGCAATGTTCGCAAATTCTGCCTTCACAAACATGGGTCAACCAATGTGCCAGTGGCTGCGTTGGAAGTATCACTTTCTGTGATTGACCCATGCACTGTTAGCTTAGGAGTAGGAGTAATGTTTTCTTTCGATTTGTTTGCTTTCATGCATGTTTGCTTCTTTTTTTATGTGTTTGTTTGCTTGCTTGTTTATTTTCTTACTCACTTTTCTTCTGCATTTGCTTCTGCTTATTTCTTTGATTTTTCTTTTTTCTTTTCTTGTTATTGTCCACAGGTTAGTTCGCATGGACGTGTGAGTCTTGAAACAAGCTGGGTAAAGTACAAGAGGACTTGTACAGCTATCAACATTTGGGTATTTGTTGTCTACTCTCTTATGTAAGAACTTGGTGTCTTTAGTCCATGATACATCAATGGAAAATACATACTATTCGAAGTGAACCTTGGTGAAAACACAACACTTGCATGCTAACTAGTGTCACCTGCTCTATTTGGTTGTTTTTGGGTTAATCCCTGTCAGCTCAATCAAGTAGAGTAAGGTGAGAGGGAAAAACTTAACAAGCATGTTAGAGGTATACATAAACTACTTCTTTGAAGGAACAACCTTTTCTGCTCTCAATAAGTCAGGATCCCTCTTCTACCTCTAAAATAAATAAGTGTTATCCACCGTTATGAAGATGAAAATGAAAAAATGAAAAAAGTGAAAAAAAAATGAAAAATGAATAAGGAAAAAGAAGAGAAAGCCTTCCTATGTAGAGAGGTGATGCAAGTAACTCTGTCGTGGTAATAACCAGTCTCGCTGGAAGTGGATGCTTGTGTTCCTGTGTGACTCCACTGGGGTATTGTCCAAACCTACTGGCAATGAAGCAACACCAAAGATGAAACTAAGACTCTAATGATTATATTGCTTGTGCACCAATATACCCTTCAGCCCTAATTGAAACAACTGTGTTGACTTGGCTTGGAATGTGTGTCAACCGACCAAGAGTTTTGCAGATGCTACATCTTACAATCAAGCAACTGTGGGGACCAAGAAGAGCTGAGAAATGAACAATACTTCTAGAGGTGTTAGACTTTCTTTTCACGAACAAGGTCCATTTAGAGAGCTGGAGTTCTACCATTGTGACTCCAAGTGTTGTAGTGGCTACAACCACCCTCCAAACTTTTTCCTTGGATTTTTTTTGTAGCCTCCCTACCAACCTTTCACAACAACATGTCTTGCCTTGTCAAGTACACAATCTTAAGTGACTTTATTGCATATTGATAGCCTATCCATAAAATCTTGTTGCATCCCCGTCATAGGTTGTTTCACTAGACATGGTCTAGCTACAGGCTGAGTAGCTCCCCCACGAAATTATGCAATTCTAGAGGGCACCCAGCCTTCCCTCTAGAAATTGCGCAATTATGTCTGGTAGTCTACTAGGCTTCATAATTTCACAATTATGCCTATCACTGTGCACTGAGAAAATTACACAATTCCTCCTAGCAAGGCTGCTCAACCTAAAAATTGTGCAATTTTGGGAAGCAACCAACTACTCTGCACAGAAATTGCACAATCTCTCTGGGAAGCCAGCCCATCTCCCTCCTAGAAATGCGCATTTTTTCCTCCTAGCTGAGCAAACTGTTGCATGTGTAGTTGAGTTGACCAGTTGCCTCCACAAATGAATGAAATGGATTTGCATGCATGTGATGCTCCTACCAATGAAGCATGCAAAGGCATCCCTTCATCCAGGGATCTATTTTGAGCAGTCGGAGGTTACAAGCAAGGATCATCTCAAAAACCTCTCACAAAGTATCGCTTTTCCTAGATTTGTGGCATGCATCTCACAACCTCGATCTTATCAAATCTCATCAATTGGGCACTACAGAGCTCATTCCTCACATTGGCCTTGTAGCTCTGGCATCCCACATTGCATCTATGAGTCGTCGACACATTCAGCTCAGTTGTCTTGGGGTAAGACCACTGCTCATGACTTGCACTACGTTTCTGGCGTTTTTCATGTTTCACTTGGTATGAATGTTGTCTGCTTGATTTCAATGAGTTCTTGCTATGATTTTGGTACATAATAGCTTGTAGTAGCACCATTTTAGTTTTTGTTTGCATCTCACTACTGTCACATGCATGACATTGTTTCACACGAAGGGTCACTGTTGCGACAAGTCGCTTCACACACATGCATGCTTTCCCATTTTCTAAATCTTGCACTTGTTGTTTGCATGAATGATCATTCACTCTTGTTTGCACTCATCTCATCATGCATTCACACTTCTCATGTGTTCAGTCACCCGTCGGCCAGACTGGGCTACCTTGGCCTGGACCATGCCTTGTCCGGCTAGCAGTGTGCATTTTTAGAAGTGCAAACTCTACCTTCCCTCGAGAAATTGTGCAAGTCTACCTGGACACTGACCTCCAGACTTGCATTGCCTAATTCTTAGGGCCAGTGTCCTGTTGGCCCAAGAAACTATGCAATGCAGTTTGTTGGTTACATGTCACAACTCAATGAAATTGTGCATTTTGCAGTTTCAGTCCTCAGCAGACCAGGCTAGACTATGCATTGCATAGTTCCAGTAGTCAATCAGCCTCCAGACAACCTAGACTATTCCTTGCCCAGTTTTGGCAGTCAGTCTCCCAACCTATTGATGGAAATTACATGACCTTCATGATCATTCACACAGGTATGTTGCAAGTTAGTTCTAGAGTTTGTTTCAGTTTTCGACCAACAAGTTTCTTTCGTTGAGTGTTGGCATGTCTTTAGGTATAATAGGTGTTCAGTTTCCTCTCAGCAGTACAGGTACAATGGTTTCCAGGAAAGCAGAGTCGAAGGCATCGTTTAGAGCACTCTTGGGGATGTAGTTGATCAAGTGTCTATGAACTTGCCTACCCATGAAGACATCGAGTTTTTTGTAGACAAGTATAGCAAGATATGATGGCAACATCACAGCAAGCAGCACCATGAACAACAACTAAGGGCAGCGTTTTGAATGCAACGAACACAAGAGGAAGGTTGTTGACAATACAGAAGCAGAACAAAGTTGCAAGCTCAAGTAGATGCACTTGTGATGAAATTAACTTTGGAGACTCATGCTATGAGGTGACGGCGTGACATGAAGATCATGCAAAGGTATAGAACGGAATAGAGAAGGAGTTTCATGTGCTAAAACAACAACTCAAGGAATAGAAAGAGCTGATTAGACAAAAAAATGAGTTGCAATAGGAACAAGTACAGTAGGGCATAAAACATGCACTCAAGGATGAAACTACGACTGTAGAAGTTATAGAACCATCCTAGCAGTTGGCATAGAGCAGACATGATGAGCAGTGTTTTTAATCGCATGCAAGAGAATTTAGCAGCATGTATGTCATTGTGCACACCCATGTGATCCCACCCATTCATCACACTCACCGAGGCAAATACAAGAAGCAAATCTGACTGGAGCTGAACATGTAGTTGACACTTGATGTGCATGACCACCATCACACGCTAGAAGATTAGCATGGACACTATGCATTAGTGTGTTTTTGGTTCGACCACACCCAAGAAGACCATGTGCATGCTAGTAGATGAGTTGGATGGAGGAGCCATATCACTGCACTTAGATGTAATGGAGGCAAGAATTTGCTTTAGCAAGATGTCACCATGGAGAACATGCACACCATCACAGTCGACCAAGCTTGGCATCAGCTCAACACCTTCACCATAAGAATCATGTCAAAGACTTCATCCCACCACAATAGACCCAGTGTTAGTGATGTCTTGCATGGCTTTCTCAAGCCATTTTGTCTCACCTGGGCACATGTGCATTGTAATATAACTTCTTTTCAGGTGGAAGTTCAAGTGTCGATAGTTGGATGTAACAGTCATAGAGTAGATGAAGAGTCATGAGGGTAGATGAATTGTCACAAAGGGGAATGTTAGGGGTCACCCCACCCTTTGCTATAAATAGTCCCTCATAACTCATTGTAAAGGCTTTTGGTCAGCCAAGCTTCTGATAGGATTATATTAGAGAAGGCTTGGATAGTATTGTAACAGGCCTTGGCTTCTCCACTATGTAAAGGTAGTACATCTCTTTGGAGGAGTAGGCGTTTGTGGCTGTAAAGTTCCATTGTTGGAACTAGTGGCTGGACATGGATATATTGTATGACTGGAACTTACACTTCTTAATATAACAGAGCTAGCACATTTCATGCATATGTTGTATTGTATTCTATGCTATCTAGTTTACTCTAAATGATATATTTATTTGTTTTCTTACACATGCATGTATGGAATATACTATATAAGTATGTATGAATCTTTCTAAAATGTGTTGTTGGTTTAACTATCACTTTGGATTGCTAGCTAACTTTCCTTCCATGTTGTGATGCATCCTTGCTCGTGTGTTCTCTTCTTAACTTCGTACTATCACAGGTTTACAAGGGGAGCACTCATCTCAACCCCTGTGTGTTAGAACCTCTCATGCACTTTCCTTGGATTACTACATATGTCAAACCCTTGCTACCAAAAAATTTATCTTACTTGCCTCTACGTGAAATCACGGTCAAGGCATTATCATACGACCCATTGTTGGGACTCCTACACTAAATGGTATGAGGTCTAGTTGAGACTTCTTACCAGGGAGATCCCCTTACACTGGTAGGTCCATCACCATCAATAGTTAGTTAACTTGATGATTAAGGTTATTTTTGTAAAGAACTTGATTTTATTTGTATCATGCTTAATTGGATTGACCTATGTAGATGATTATGGTAATCACATTCAGGTATGAGTTAATGTATTGTGATATTATAACATACTAATCTAGACTAATTGTGCATATGTGATTGTTATGCATGAATTACAATTGTTTATGAGTTTATAATGTGAAAATGTTAGCTTGTTACTGTCATGGATATCATGACCTTATTTATGCTTGAGTTGATGTGTTGTGAATTTATATTGTGCTAATCTAGATTGATTGTGTAGACAAGGTAGCCTCCCTTGCGATACATTAAGGTATGAGTTTGCTTATGTCATCTACGTGGTGTTTGAATGTTTGATTATGTCGTCTATTTAATGTTTGAGTGTGTGGTGTCTACTATGCCATCTATTTGTAGTTTGAATGTTTAATTAATTGCATGATATGAGTATGTGTCTATAAGATTGCATCAAGAAATGATCTTGTTTTTTTATGGTTGTACTAATACATATGTGTTGAGACAACTGATATGGACTTGAGTGTAAGTAGGTGATAGTTGTAGCATTATGTATTATGATTGATGAATGTGAGTTTATTGTTGATTATGACATGGCTTTTACACTTGGTGAAGGTTGATTTCAAATTAGTCTATATGTTATCTTGATCTTTGGAACATGTGATCAACATGTGTGAGTAGTTTCAGGGAAATATGCTAGGTATTAATGTGACAAGGTAATAATTGATAAGGTTACATAACTAACAGTTCGGTGATGTGATGGTACATAGTAAAATCCAATTGCCATAAGGTAAAAAGGAAAAATAAGGGAATTAGGTGAGGATTCCTTTAGCTATGCTTGTAAACCACAATTCCAAATGAATGAATTCTTTGAATACAGGAAGTCTTCTTAACCTTGATTTTTTCTAACATTATGTGGATATATGTTGTATTAATGAACATGTATTTGACAGGTATATTAGTTAGTTTCTATTTATAGCTAGGTATGTCAAGGGAATTGGAGTCCCTTGAGAGATGGTATGGATGTGTTTAGTTGCAGGCTAACGTTCTTGGCATAACAAGGTAATATAACCTGTATATTGCTACATTTATTTATACACTGACAAATATGTATTTATGGTAGTAGCATGCAAGGGATTTCATTGTAAAGAGGCTACCATGAAATCTTGGAGAAGGCTTAGGTTGAGATTTCCTTGGAAGCATTTGCAAACATGGGATTGAGTCATGGAGTTTGTTGCTAGTCTTGTGTTTTTAGTTTTTTATGATTTTAATGCACTTGATTTGTAGTTTTGTTTGTATCTTGTGAATGGCCATGCCACTACATTTGTGATGTCATATTGATATTAGCTTTCATGGTTTTCTTCTTGTTGACTCTTTTGTTCTTGCATTTTATGTTTGAGGGTCCTGGGAATTAGTTGGGAAATATGAAACTTAGTGGAGATCAAGGAGAGTTGAATGAAGTCCAACAGGTAATGTAAGACTCGAATGAAGCTTGGTGCATGAGTAAGGGAAGTTGCAGGAAAGAATATGATAGTCGATTGGACTCGTTAGGTCCATTGTGGTAAATGGATGGTGGCAATACAGTCATGATGAAGGTAATAAGAAAGGAAAGTAAATGGATATGAGCTGTTAGATCCCTTGGCTATGTTGCGAACAATTGTTCTCAATGTTGTGCATGGAGTGCATAGATAAAGGAAGTTCTCTTAACCTTGACCTTATGATACCTGGCAATTATGTTGTGATCATGATTATGTTGATGTTTATATATGCACATATGTATATATGTATGTATGTATGCTGTTGACTGATAGGGTCATTAAAAATCATGATTAATTAATGCTAATGTTTATATGTATATATCTATGTATGTATGTCGCTGTCTGATAAGATCATGATTGTTTTATGCTAATGATTATATATATGTATGTATATATGTATCTATGTCATTGTCTAATAGGGTTGTCAAGGATCATTTTGTGGATGAATGATTTCTCATGCATGTGAATGGCATGAAGAGGTTCTTGGTTTATTAGGAATCAAGTGGGAAGAGTAGCCTTAGAAAATTTATGAGGTCAATATCATGTGGGTATGAGTTGATATTATGTGTTAATAATATTCTTATGTTTATGTTATGGATAGGTAATGTTGAGAGATACATTAGTAGAATGAAAACAACCTAATCCACGACATGCTAGGATAAGAATTGATGGCAGAGAGACACTCGAAGCGAGATTTATTAGTAGAGACATTGTGGTTTTGGATGTGTAGTGCTATTGTTGTGTATATGTTGTGCAGATTGTATATTCAATGATTATACCTATGATGTCATGTTCCTATTGTATATATGGTGTTGTTTGTATATTTCATATGCAATGTTGGGCATATATGGTGCTATGTACATGTTGGATATGTGGTTTTGTGTACATATTGTTCTGTGTGCGTGATGAATATGTGGTCTTGTGTGCATATGGTTGTGTGTGCATGTTGGATATGTGGTGTTGTGTATATATGGTGCCATGCACATGTTGTTTATGTAGTGCTATGTACATATGATGTTGTGTGCATGTTGTACATGTGGTGCTATGTACATATGGTGTTGTGTGCATGTGGTGTTGTCTACATGTCATTTCATGTGCAGGTGATGTTGTTTACAAGTTGTGCATGTGGCATTGTGTACATGTGGATCGATGTACATTTCATGCATGTGGTTTGGTGTACATGTGGTATTGTCTACACATTGTATAGGTGGTGTGGTGTACATGTGGTGCTATGTACACATTGTGTAGGTGGTTTCATGTACATGTGATTTTGTGAACACTTTGTGTAGGTGGTGTTGTGTAAAGGTCGTATCATGTACATGTTTTATATATGGTACTGGTGTACATGTGGTATTGTGTGCATGTCGTACATACTCTATTGCAGGCATATGGTACTATGTATATGCATTTTTTAGTTGCGGTATCATGACATGTGTATTCATTATTTCATACTCTGTGTAGTACATGTACTGTGAGGTGTTGTACATTAGGTATAGATGTATGTGTTTTGTTGTACATCGGGTGTAGGTGTATGTAGTTTGTAGTGTCGTACGCTTTGTAGGTGTATGTGTTGTATTGTATATCAAGTGTAGGTGCATGTGGTGTATGGTGTTGCATCTCATGTGTGGTTGTATGTGTTGTTGAATTGTGTAGCATCGGAGGTACTCCAAGCCCTAGGGTTTAGTGTTTGGAGGACAAAGCGCCACAAGGGCAGCTTGTGGGCTTGGAAGCCAAGTATGGGGTTTTGGCACCCATCATGTTTTGGGACAAAACCATGATGGACTTATGGTTTGTGATGGATGTAGATGATAGTACTCGCAAAGATGATTCCAATGCATCAAAAATTGTCTAAATCCAAGTTACCATTTGGGAGATATGAATTTTTGAAGTTGACGTAATTATTGATTTTTCAAGAAGGCCGACTTGAGAAAATCCAATAGAGGTGTCTCCTCAAAGGACTCGTTGGCAACCTTAAAGGCTATATATTGAAGACAGGTTGAGTCATTTTATCCATCCATTTTGTGTGCAATATATGTTAAGAAGGGCTTTGAAATCGGCATGGGGAAGAAGGCATGGAACGACATTTATGAGTTTGCCCTAGAAAACGTGAAAAGGGCTGTAGGGACAACGTATTTCTAAGGGAGGTATGTAGGTTAGACAGATCCATTTAGGGCCTGCTCCAAGTGTGGATTTAGTGTAGGGATTTTAGAAGCCTAAGCTGTAGTAAAAGGGAGTACAAGACAATGTGGAGAAGCCATAAGACAACATGGGCATTCCTGTGGTCGAGGTTGTTTGTTGTAGGTGATAGCGAGGGGTTTTAGATTTGTCTAATGGAATGTTTAAGGGTTGTCATGGGCATGTTTGCAAGGCAGAGAAGACCACAATTGAAAGGAGCAAGGGACTACTATTTTGAGGGTTGTTGGTGAATGTTTGGAGGTAGACTGAAAGCTATAATAGTTGTTGTGCTAGGCTATAGACCATAGCGAGAAACAAGGCCATCCTTTGGTGTTGTTTTTGGGTGAAAGAATGCACAAAGGGGCAGTGTAGGAGTGGAGGACCTCTCCCTTAGATAACCATAGTTTTAGAGGGATGTTTTGTTGATGGTGTGGAGGATAATAGGGTGATTCCCTAACCAGTGATGCAGTGATGTCAAAGCAGCATGGAGGACATCAAAATTTTGAGTTGTATTGGGTCAAGTCTTTGACTAGTATTTGGATCACTTGTCATCTTTGTGAGGTGTTAAGGTGACAAGGTTCCCTTTACATTCTGTCATAAAGGACCTTGTACAGCAAAAGTAGGGTACACTTGGCAATCCATGATCGGATCATTGGTTGGATCAAATGATGGGAAGTGTGAAGAAACCTTAGGAGTTGTTTGGAGGTGCCCACATGGACTGTTGGGAATCCTACCAAGAACCCAAGGTAATAGCAGGAATATCAGATTGGAAGGTAGGAAAACACCAAGCAATTTTGCAAATGTTCACTTGATGATCAATGGATTGATGTTGTATTAGGTGAGAACATATTCTTGTTCCTAGATTTGTGGAATAGCTCCTCTATTGCAGAGAAATGGGTAGAATGGTGAAGTTTGTGGGCATCCATGTGTAAGGGTCTCCTAAGTGTGAGGATGCCCTAACTTGGAGAAGATGCTAGATCATGTACTTGGTCTCTCATGAACTGTTGGAGGGCAACGCTAGAGAATACCAAGTGTGAATGAGATTGGACACTTATGGTCTGCCAGAGGATAGTGTGACAGTGTCCCTGTTGGACCCAAAGTGTAGTACCTTGATGGATAAATGTAATTGATAGCCTGGCAACTATTGTTGGAGGTCAAGTTATGATTAAGCAGGAGCAGTATTGAGTAGTCTAAGACTTGCATGTGGAGAAGTACTTCCGTAGCAAATAATGGACAATCCTACTAGCCTTTCTTTATTGTGAGAGATGGACATCTTGTAGTGATAGGTGGTAGATCTTCGTTGGAAAAGTGTAGGAAGACCATAGCGAGTTGAAGTCCTTGAGTTGTTGAGGAGAAACAGTGGGAATATTGATAGTTGTGAACAATTGGAGTTGTGAACAAATGGAGTTGTGAACAACTTAATAGGAGTCTCGATGTGTAGATGCATTGATGGATGAATGATCAACTAGTGAGTAGATTAGATAGCTGAGGTTCAGTGACCATATGGACTTGGATCATTGATAGAGGCAAAAGTTGTAGTCTGTATATCAGGAGTTGAAGGACCACGAAGGTACACAGTATGATTGAGAGGATTTGAGAGAGAACACTACATACATATGGTTATAGTATCTTATTGAGGGTAGATTGGTTGTCGATGGACTGACACCAAGCCCCAATTTTGTATCTTGTATCAGTGGATGTATGGGGACCATTATCCATGGTACGAGAGCCTTAGACTGTTGTATTATATTTTGTTAATATAACGAAGTAGTTTATGGTTGAGATTCTTGGTTTGGTAGCGTCATTGATTTTAAGACTCTAACCTAGACGTAATGTCGTAGAAAATCAACATGGTATCAGAGCATATCTGAGCAAATTTGAGGTATAGTGAATTAGAGTGTGCACAACAAAGTAACTTAGAGAGAGTTGTGGGTGCCTGGATCATGGATCAGAGGGTTTAGTTGGAGACATGGAGATGTGTTCTCAATAGACTACATGATGAGATGGGCTTGGAGTTCTGGTGGATTGGTGGTAAAATTGGTGCACTTCAGTATGTTGTGTGGCAGTTTGTAGATTATAGACTTCCTATGTATTTTCATGGATGGTAGGGACAACTCGAGGGTTTTTTTGGCATGGACAAGATCATGTTGATCAATATGGCTTCATGTGATGGACTATAGGTTGGCAGGCTAGAATATTCATCAGATCGTGATGTTGCATATTCAACATTGGTGGGATTTGCATAAGTGGTATTTGATCCAGGACAAAGAGTGCTTGTAGGAATGAGATGGCAGAGATCGTGTAGCCTCAGAGAGAGTCTAGCCTTAGAAGGGGCAACCCTATGGGGGTTTGGGATCTTCAGGTTCTGATGTGTGAGGTAGAGGCACTGTTGAGATTGTCAGATTCATCTACAAGATATGTTGTAGTGACAAATGCTAGATGGGCTAGTGTCATTGCCATATGATGATGGTTACTTCCTAGTCTTGGATGTACCTACCTCACTAAGAGGGAGTGTTGAATTGTGTATCTTGGGAGGTACTCCAATCCATAGGTTTCAGGGTTTGGAGGACAAGGCACTACGAGGGCAGCTTGTGGGCTTGGAACCCAACTATGGGGTTTTGGCCCCCATCTTGTTTTGGGGCAAAACCATGATAGATTTATCGCATGTGATTGATCAAAAAATGGATCTTGGATAAACCTCTAAGTTTAAAAGACTTCATACAAGGGGTAAAAGGTGCCAAATGACACAAATCCTTTGTAAATAAGAGGAGATTTAAAATCATAGGTTGCTCTTAGAAATAGTCTCATTGTAAATATCTCCTCATTCTAAATCCAACAGAACTTGAATGGCAAAAACGGACTCTGGATGAAGAATTTATCATAAAAGGAAGATCCCCTTTTGTTCTTTGGGAAAGATGCAAAAGCATGAGAAAACAACAAAAAATGAGCCCATAGGAGGCTTAAACCAATAATGAATAGGAACCATCAGATCTGGTCGATCAACGATCTAGATCCGAGCGGCAATCACAATCGGCGGGTATCAGCGCATGGTATATGTTTAGTGTGATCGTGATATCGCAATCGTCGGTTATGGTGGAGAGCATATTAAATAGCTGGGGTATGTGCGATGTGCGATTGTGACAAGTCACATTGCAATATCACATCAGTGAAACACCAAAGGGAAGGCTTATGGAGACCAAAGACCGAGCGACTTGCAATTGTGATATTGCAATATCGCATCGACGCATTACAGAGGAGCGGCTATATCTATATATATATATATATATATATATATTATAATATATATATATATATAATATATATAATATTTTATATATATATATATATATATGCGATGTGACTTTTCAGACTCGATAAGATTATAAACGGTATTCCATATGTTTTGAGATCTACCCAATAGAAATTTTGTGTGTATTTTCAATATCTTTAATGCAATTCAAAAATACAAAGGGGCAAGCCCTTGCAACATGCGATAGCAACTTATGGGCAGACCCAATAGGAATATAGTGCGTGATTATGGAAATTTGAAGTCCGATGAATAGTGTCCTCTGTGGATTTTTCCCGTGTTTGGTATGTTTTCCTATGTAAGCCGAAAATGGATATATTGAGGGATTTCAAGCACCGATTACCCATTCCATTACAGAATAGGTGGCATCCATCCCTGAGGGTGTTTAGCAATGATTGCTAACGCTCAAAGAAGGGATTTGAGCAAACTATGGATGGAAGACAGAAAGTCAAGAAGTGGAAATGAACCAACAATATCGATTTGGCTTAAAAAGCCACAGAACAATAGAAACAGGAGGTTGGTAGCACTGTGGGTTGCTGAGGGTATTGTTGGGATTTTTGTTGCTAAAAGTGAAGCCAAAGCAGGAGGCTGAGGCAAAAGAGGCAGTGTAGAAGAAAAAGGGTAGCCAAGGGAGTCAGTTGGAAGCCAAGTGAAAAGCTAAGAGGGATGTAAACTAACAGAGGGTAGAAAGAAGCCAGAGCCAAAGAGCCAGAGCTAGAGACAAGAGCCAGAGCTTCAAGATCTAGGGAATAATATGGTGTCTAAACATGCTATTTTTGTGTAAAACAGTAGGAGTTAAGCCAAGAGCTTGCAAAAATGACTTATACCATAATCCCAAAGAGTCTAGCTGAGTTGACTAGAGCTCACGGAGATGTAGCCCAAGATTTGTGGGTGAACTCCTAATTAATTTGTTGTCTTATGTGTTTGTCTTTACTGTTGCTTTATTTTCCATTACATGTATTTATACATCAGTTTTAGCACATTAATTTACAACACATGGACAGTTAAAAACAAATACCGGTATACACCAATGTTTTCAAGAATTTTTAATTCTGCATTGGTTACTCAATAAGACTTGGGAAAAAGTAAAGCTTTAGAAGTGGGAGAGGTTCTTGTAAGCTGGACAAGAAGCCCAAGTGTCCCATTTTTAGATCAGGTGTTATTAGAGCTTAAGTTTGGTTAACCACACCTTTAAGAAGGTTATATCAGAATGCTTGATTAACAAAGCAAAGACTGGTTGTCTGAAAGGTGTTTGAACAACAAGAGGTCGATTGTATGCTTGTGTTGCAGACTGGCTATTTCTTGAGTTTGCAGAGGTAAAGGGGAAGTTGTTGCTAGCTCAGTCCAGGAAGGACAAATAGGAAGAAGGGCTAAAGAAATTCTTCTATCCAAAGGACCTTAAGGCAATCACTCGAGCACAAGAGGTTTTGGTTCAAGAGGTTGCTTAAATAAGCTCTTTATTTATCTTGTTGAAGTTTTTTTTTGTTCATTGGCATAATGACAACTTCTACAAGTGGATCCTCAAATTCTACTCTCTTCACAAGATTCTTTGATGAAGATATGAAGCAAGAATTGTCCACCATGATGGATATGGTGAGATAAATGTATGAGGATGGAAGGAAGAGAAGTAGACTTAGAGAGCAGTTGAATTCCATGAAGGAAGAGAAGCAGTTGCTTTCTGACAAATTGCAGGAAATGGAGAGGTAACTTCATATTACAAATATGAACCTGAAGAGGATGAATGAGTTGGAAACACAACTCTTTGTTGCCCAAGAAGCCTTAGTCAAGTATCAGCTTAAAGAAGAGGTAAACAATTCTAGTTTTTCTTCAAATTCTTCTGAGAATGCTTGTATTGGTTCTTTTGAAAAACAAACTAAAGGCATAGGTTCCAAGCTAATGTCCAAGATGGGCTATGAAGGAAAGGGCTTGGGAAAGCATGCACAAGGTATTTTTGAGCCAATAATGATTGAGGAAAGGCCTAAGTATTTGGGTCTTGGTTATGGACAAGCTTATGGAGAAAGTTCCAAGGTTGCCATGAAGGCCATTGAAATAGCTCCAAGAAGGAGTTGCATTACAGAGTGTGAAGATTGTATTAAGGAGGAATGCAATAGCTTGAAACATCATTTGTAGGATGCAGGTGTTTAGAAGCACACACTTGAACAAAAGAGTTGGGGAGATTCCAACAGCCTTGAAGAGATCGATGGTGCTTCAAAGGGAGCCACTTCTTCATTTGATTCACCTCCTCATGAAGGCAATAAAGGTGATAGAGAAAGGTATAAATCTGGTTCCAAACTTTTTCCTTTTGATTGTGCAAAGCATGACAAATTTCCACATATGTATGGGAAAAGAATTGCATGTTACTTTTGTGGTTTGGATAACCATAATGTTTCTAGTTGTTGGAAGAGAATGGCCACATACAGGAAGCAGAAGAAGGAAAAGAATCAAGAAGCCCAAGGTCCATTGGACAAGGCAAATTATGCTATCAAGAGGATTCACATGTAGTGCACTTACTACCATAAGCAAGGACATCTTGCTGCAAAATGTTGGACTCTAAATCCAGCAATGCTTCCACAAAAGCTAAAGAAAGTGGAAAGAGAAGATGGCAGAAATGGAAGTGAAGATTCCATGACTAATGTGTCTCAGAATGATTCACATGATGATGTTGATGTGCAAACAAAGGTAGTACCTTTGAAAAGGATTAGTAAGGAATGATTAGAGTCCTTATCTAATTGAGATGGCATGTCTATTGATGCATCTACATTATATTTCATTTCAGCTTCGAAAGCACAATATGCTTAAGTGAAAGTTGAAGGACGAAATGCATCCATGAGCTTGATGTGCATGAACATAGGGATGTTGATGATTTCCTTGTTTTTGAACATGTATGTGTAATTAACTTGTAGGGTTGATTTCTTTGACATGCATGTGATGCCATGTTGACTTGGGAGAAGTTAACTTGGTCTCCAAATGGAGATAATTATGAAGTGTTTCATCTTTTGGAAAATAGTCCTAATGGTCTTTTCCTACATGCTTGACTTGAAGGGTCATTTGTTTAAAGGCATGTTTTGTGGGCTTGTTACCTAGTCCATCATTTGTATGCAGATGTAAGACATGGAGGTGTTCACAAGATGTGAAATTTGTTTCCTTGTTGAACCAAGAATTTATCCCATCCAGTTGTTCTCTGTATGCCTGTTGTTGTTAATAGATGTTGTTGGCATCTTCTCAAACAGGTACAAATGAAAGTCTTGTGGAGCATATGTACTTCACATTTGTTGAGCCACCTTGGATCAATGATCAAGGCAGGAATGCAAGCAGGAAGATATTTCTTCCCAAGAAGACCAACCCATCCAAGAAGGGAAGTGGTAAAAAACTATTGGTTCAAAGGCACTATGCAAAGGAAAGTGTAGGGAGGCTGAAAGAAGAGGGTGAGTCATTCTCATTTACTATTCAGATTAGTATATTAGTATTTTGGAGACCAAAAGTTCTTTTAGTGGGAAGGCATGATCCAAAAATGGATTATGGATAAACCTCTAAGTCTAAAAGACTTCATATAAGGGGTAAAAGGTGCCAAATGGCAATCACAATCAGCGGTGGTAGTCAACGGGTATCGACACATGGTATATGTTTAGTGTGATCATGATATCACAATCGGCAGTTACGATGGATCACATATTAAACGGTCATGGCATGTGCAATGTGTGATTGCAACAAGTCGCATTGCAATATTGCATTAGCAAAACACTAAATGGAAGAGTTACAAAGACCGGAGACTGGTCAACTTGCGATTGCGATATCGCAATATTGCATCGGCACATCATAGAGGAGCAACTATATGTTATATATAATTATATATTATTATATATATAATATTCTATATTTATATATAATCTATATTATTTATATTATATATATATATACTATATATATTTATATTTTATATCTAATATATTTATTATATATATCTATTATTTATATATATATTATATATATGCGATGTGATTTTTCGGACCCGATAAGATTATAAACGCTATTCCATATGTTTTGAGATCCACCCAACAGTAGTCTTGTGTGTATTTTCAATATTTTTAAGGCAATTCTAAAATACAAAGGGGAAGGCCCTTGCGACATGGGATGGCGACTTATGGGCAGACCCGATAGGAATATAGTGTGTGATTATGGAAATCTGAAGTTCGCTGAATAGTGTCTTCTGTAGATTTTTCCCGTGTTCGATATGTTTTCCTGTGTAAGACGAGAATGGATATATTGAGGGATTTCAAGCGTCGATTACCCATTCAATTATAGAATAGGTGGCATCCATCCCCGAGGGAATTTAGCAATGATTTCTAATGCTTAGAGAAGGGATTTGAGCAGACTGTGGTTGGAAGAAAGAAATCTGAGAAGTGGAAATGAACCAACAGTGCAGATTTGGCTTAAAAAGCCACAGAACAATATAAACAGGAGGTTGGTAGGACTGTGGGTTGTTGAGGATGTTGTTGTGGTTTTTGTTGCTAAAAGTGAAGCCAAATTAGGAGGGTGAGGTGAAAGAGGTAGCGCAGAAGAAAAAAGGAAACCAAGGGAGTCACTTGGAAGCCAAGTGAAAAGCCAAGAGGGTTGTAAACTAACAGAGGGCAGAAAGAAGCTAGAGCCAAAGAGCCAGAGCCAGAGCCAGAGCTGAAGAGCTAGACTCAAGAGCCAATAGATAGAGTCAAGAGCCATAGCCAAGAGCCAGATCTTCAATGATCTAATAATCAACCTATGAATGCCATCAGTTAAATATTTATTAAACCAAAGGTATTATAGACTCATGTGCTGATGTGTGTGTTTTTTCTTATTGAAACAACAAATTGATCAGATTGCCAATACATAGAAAATAAGTGGAAAGACAACAGATAAATACAGTAAGCAACACAAAGACACAAAATGTTTTTAATAAGGAGTTCACCCTATTCTCTAGGGCTATGTCTCCAGTCCAGCTTTAGTGGTGGCCTTGTTTTATTATGTCTTATAGCAGAGAAATTACAATACAGGGACTCAATATGAGTTCTCCTGAAGTAGATTTTGCTTGGTAAGGTGGTTCTTGGATTGCCCAAGGCACTCAGAGTACACAAACTATTTTTCTCCCTACCAGCATTGTGACCCTTGGTCTACAGGGTCACAACGGAAAGAGCCAAATGTGATGCTCAGTTCGGACATATTCCTCTAGGGGAAGGCTTGAATCTTCAAGCTCTTTGGTGTTTGACGCTTCCTATGGTCGGCTCGACCCTCTGTCTCCTCTTCTTGGCTTTAATGTTCTCTGTGTTCAGTCCCCCCCTTAGGGTTCACCGCTCACTGTCTCTCTTGGTCGCTTGGACTCCCCTCAATTCGGGTTCCCGATCCACACTCTTATTCGACTGTCTCCATTCATGGCTTTAGCCATTCGATCCCTATGCATGTTCGGTTCCTCTTCCACCTAAGTCGATTCACCTACTGTAGCTGCACTTGGAGTTCCTTGTTCAGCGTCAACATGAACGCTTAGGAAGTCACCACATGTCCCCATCAGAACAACACCAGCCTGCTCGTCGATTCATTTCTTCGGTTATGTCCTGGATACGTTCTTTCTCCACCATGGTGGTCGAATGGATTCCAAATCCCTTTAGAATGCAGCTTAATTCCCTGTCGATTCCACTTCTTTCTATCCGGCACAATTTTAGCCATCCGATATAGGCTCCTCAAGATCCAACATCATACGCACGTTGAGCGCGGTTGACTTTCTCGACCGATAATGCGCAATCAATGGTGGTTTTCTCTCTCCTTTGTTGCCACGTGTCGATCAATGTATGGGATCGCTCTGCTCCTGTCCAAACCCTCTTACTGTTTAAGGGTGCTGCGATCAAAACAACTGGTTCTAGGGCATGGGTCCCACCTTTATACTTTAGTGCTTTTAGCTTTTTTCACCCGCGATGCTCTGGTTCCCCCACGCGACCGAGTGCTCGGCCTTTCCCATTTTGGCCCTATTCACCCAGCGATGCACGATTAGCGCATCGAAATCAGCTCCTTTTCTCGATTTCGGGCTCCCAGGGGCTACTTTGGCCACCTGTGTGGTCTCCATGGGCATTGGTCAGCGTGCTTTGACCGAGGTCCTCGTCGTTCCATGTCGGCTACCATGGCCACTGGTTCCAGGTGTTTTTGAGCATGTTTTGGATTTCATTAGAGATTTGTTTGACCTGATTTAGTCATGGTTCTTGACAGTCTTTCTATGGATCCGATTTGGACCATGACCTTCCTACTGAAAAAGCTTTTGGACCACCAAAAGTTTGTTTTCTTCAAGCATCGAATAAGTGAGGAAATTCCTGTCTCACCTGCCCAATCTTAATCCACTTCACACTACTCGGCTTCAAACCTTTAAGCCCAATCCTACGGTATTCCACCTGTCCACTGCACGTCATCCTTACCTTCCTATCCAACACTGTGTTTTCTCGTAACTCATTAAGATATTTAGGTAGCAGGTTATCAACAGAAGGTAATTAACTCTACTCTTTAGGGTCCTCAATCATTGAAGGTTCAAACAACCTCAAGCAATCTGCATTCATGACTGATTAGATGTGCATGTAAGCTAGTAGATCAAGGCAAAAAGCTTTTTCACCAATCTTTTCAAGTATCCTAAAGGGTCCATACCTGATAAGTTTTGGCTTTTTACCTTCACCTTGCATCTTGTCCTTACTGATATACAGCCAAACTTGGTCTCCAACTTGAAAGCTATGCTCCATCCGATGTTTATCATGCCTAGCCTTGTGCTTGACTTGGCTCTTTTCCAACTATTCCTGCACTGCCTGGAGGATTTCCTGGATATGTTCAATGAACCTGGTTGCCTTGTCTACATCATTTTGTTCATCAACCATGGTATCTTTACCAAAGACAAAATCCAAAGGAGACCTTGGTATGAAACCCAAATAGGTCTCAAAAGGAGATCTCTATGTAGAAGAGTGTTTGGCTCTATTGTAAGCATGATATACATAACACAAGTGTTCATCCTAAAGCTTAGGGTGTTTGCTGCAATATCCTCTCAGTAACTAGATCACCGTCCTATTAACTACTTCTATTTGGCCATCTATTTGTGGATGAAAAGTTCTCCTTTTCTTTAATTTGGTGTCCATTAGTTCCCACAGACTTGACCAAAACTTCCCTAGAAAACGGGTGTCTCAATTAGATACAATAGAAGTGGGTAGTCCAAAATGAACCCATATATGTTCAAAGAACAATTTTTTAGTATGTTCAGCTCTAATATATTTAGTACAAGGTATCAAAATAAACATTTTGCTGAACCTATCCACAACAACATATAGATAATCATGACCTTTCCTAGATTTAAGCAGTCCTCTAACAAAATCCATGGAAATTCTTTCCCAAGGGTGAGTAGGAACTGGCAATGGAGTGTACAAGACTAATTTTCTATTGTTGGGCTTGCTTTTAGCACACATAGCACACCCCTTTACATATCTAGAAACTGTCTTAATCATTTTCGGCTAATAGCAGAACCTTTACAGCTGTGCAACTGTTTTACTTATCCCAAAGTGACCTGATATCATAGAAGTGTGGGCTTCCCTAATTATCTTTTCTCTCTCAGTTTGTGGAATGTAGAGTTTCCCAAAATGATATAAGAGTTGGTCCTTCACATGATAGTCCAATTCTTCTAGTCTTTTGCCTTGACTCAAAGTTGCATATACATCCTTAAAGTCCATGTCCTGAGCATATTGTTCTATGTAGCTTTCATGCAGCACAGAATTATGCTTGAGTATGGTAGATGCATTTATAATGGGTCTAGATAAAATGTCTGCAACCTTGTTATGTATGCCCTTTTTATATCTGATGACTAAATGAAACTGTTGTAGAAAACCCATCCATCTGTAATGTCTTGATTGTTGCAACTTAGCTTGGGAGTGTAGATATTGAAGTGGCTGATGATCGATATGTATTACTGTTTCTTTGCCCATTAAGTAATGTTTCCACTTTTTCACACTCTGAACTAATGCATAAAATTCTTTATCATATGTAGGATAGTTAACTACTACAGGATTAAAAGTCTCAAAATGATAACATATGGGTTTACCGTGCTGTGTCAACATTGCTCCCATGGCATAGTCACTGGCATCAATTTGGATCTCAAATGGTCTTTGTAGATCTAGCAGTGCTAGTACAGGTGTTGTATTAATCTTTTCTTTTAAGGTGTCGAAGGATTTTTATTGTTTGCCTCCCCACTGAAACACCTTGTTCAATCCTGTCAAAGCATGTAAGGGAGCTGCAATCGAGGAAAAATTTGAAATGAACTTCCTCCAATACTATGTTGCTCCTAAGAAACTTCTCACTTATGTAGCAGACTTGGGTTTAGGCCAGTTCATGATGACTGCCACTTTAGAGGGATCTATTTTCAATTCACCTCCCCCTACTATATGACCCAAATAATTTAGAGATGTTTTGCCAAATTCACATTTGGAGAGTTTAACAGAAAGTTTTTCTCTTTTCAAAACATCTAATGTCTGCTTAACATGCTTTAAATTTTCTTCCCATGTTTTACTAAAATCATAATGTTATCCAGATACACAACAAAAAAATCATCAAGAAAAGGTCTAAGTTCATCATTCATTAATCTCATGAAAGTAGCAGGGGCATTGGTCAAGCCAAAAGGCATAACCAGCCATTCATACAATCCCTTCTTTGTTTTGAAAGAAGTCTTCCATGCATCTTGCTCTGCAACTCTGACCTGACGGTATCCATTGTGCAAATCTAGCTTGGTGACATAAACAACTTCCTTCAATTGATCGAAAAGATCATCTATGCGAGGAAGGGGATAACGATTTTTTATTGTTATCTTATTCAGTGCTCAGTAATCAATGCACATTCTCCATGAGCCATATTTATTTCTCACCAAAATGATTGCTGACCCACATGGTGATGTGCTAGGCCTGATGAACCCTTTCTCGAGCAACTCCTGCACCTGCTTCTTGATTTCAACATTCTTTAAAGCGGACAACCTGTACATCCCAATGTTAGGCAAAGGAACATCTTGCTGTAAAATAATATCATGTACTATTCCCTTTTTGGGTGGCAGACCTTTAGGTTCTTGAAACAAGACATCATACTCTGAAAAAATATTTTCTATATCAGCTTGCTGATCAGCATTACAACCCTCAAATACATTCGTTTTATCAGGTTTCTTTTCCTTTACAACCATCAGTAAGAACTGTTTGCATGAATTTATCATTCTTTTCATCTGTCCTTAATTTATGAGAATATAATTATTCTTGAGCTTATGAGCTCTTACAAAGTATTCGATTCCATCTTTAACAAGTAGATACTTGTTCTCAGCTCTATAGAAAATAGTTTTTCTATCATACAAGTAAGGACTTCCTAAAACAATTCCACACATATCCAAAGGAATTATGTCTAACTCAACCTCATCTACAAATGTTGACCCAAAAAAAAACTTGAGTTTGCACTGTCTAGTCACTTATAGTTGTGCGTTATCATTTAACAATCCTAATGGGTATGACTTCTTGTGAGGTGTAGTTGACAATCCCAATTTCTTTACAATTGTTTCAGAAATTAAATTTACTTGTGAGCCACTATCAAAAAAGGTATCAATATTTTGATGTTTGGAAATAACTCGAATATGGAAAAGCTCATGTCTTTTTCTCTCATTTTCTTCATCAGTAGTAGATTATGCAAAATTACTAGTAGAGGCTTCAGAATTCTTACCTCTTATACCTGTGGCTACAATGGTTGTTTCATCTCCCGAGTTTGCCCAAAATCTTTCTGAATAGCTGCAACATTCTTCTTCTTCTTGCCCTTGAAACTCTTAGGTCTCAGCTCTAGATGTAGAATCCAACAATGTTCATCATCATGCCCATCCTTTTTATAGTGAGTGCATGAAGCTTTGCTTTTCTGTGCAGTGTTAGCCTTCCTTGCTTTCCATTTCTGCTTTCTTTGCTCCTTATTCTTGCTTGCAGTGGGTTGGGATGATCCCCCAACTTTTGGATTTCCATTCTTTCCTCTAGCTTCTACATGAGTAGCTTGTACAGACACCTCATCTATAATAGTGGGATTAAACATGAGGATAGTATGCCTCATGTAGATGTGTAGACCACCAATGTACTTCCACAGAGTCTCATGTAAGTCTAATGAGATTCCTAGAATCAATGCTCTCAATTTAAATTCTTGAGTGTATCCTTGCACACTTTGCCCTTTCAACTGTCGCAGAGTTTTCCAACTCATCATGGCTTGCTACATGTAGGCCAATGGATAGAATTGTTTTTTTATTGCAGAAACAAATTCACTCCAGACAGAGATGGTCTTACCATGTCTTTTCATGTCAGCTTGGGTTCTTCCTTCCCACCAAACCAAGGCAGTGCCTCCAAGGTGTAGGCTTGCCAGCTGAATCTTTCTCTTGTCTGAGTTGATATTCTGCACTCTACAATAAACATCAATTTGTCTAACCCAATTGTCTAGCTTTTCTGCATTCAACTCTCCATCACATTTTGGTAGATCGAATTTAATATCTAGTTTGATCAAAGATGTTTTCTTTTTAGGGTTGTCAAGAGGTGTGAGAAAGCTTTCCGTTTTCCCTTTGCCTTTTGAGTGGTCATGGGAATTTGACTCATCTTCTCCTTTGTCTTGCTTAGAGCCTGATGAATCTTCATCCTGATGTTTTCTAAAGTCCCTATACATTTCTTCAACCATGGACTTTATGGCTAGGAAACTATCTATGAATTGAGGATTTGGCCCCATAGAACCTTCCTCTGACATTGTCTTCCGAGGATAGACTCTCCCAATTTTAGGATTAGTTTCGACTAACTGTCCTTCTCCTAATTTGAGCTTTGATCTAGTTAGCATTCAATAGCTAAACCAACACAACCTTGTCTAACCTTAATAACCTAAAGCTCTGATACCACTTGATCTGAAAATCACTTGTGAGTAACCTTAGTTGGTTAATGAATAAATGAAGGTATTACAAACTCGTGTCAGTGTGTGTCTATGTTATTTTAGGCAATGGTTTGATTAGATTGCAAAATACACAGACATTGGAAGAATGGAAAACAATAAGAGAAACATAGTAAGCAAATGCAAGAACACAACAGATTTAATAATGAGTTCACCCTATTCTCTAGGGCTACTTCTCCGGTCCAGCTTTCAGTGGTGGCCATATTTTTGTGTGTCTTTAAAGCAGAGATTTACAATGAGGAACTCAATTTAAGCCTCCTGAAACATATAATGTTTGGTAGGGTGGTTCTTGGATCCCCTAAGCCACTATAGTACAAAGACTCTTTTCCTTACTAGAACTTGACCTCTCTGGTCTTTAATGGGAGAAGCCTAATGAGGTGCTCATTCCTGATAGATCCTCTGAGGGATTGCTTGAACCTCTCAAGATTTTTGTCTGCTCGATGCTGCCTTAGGTCAGCTCGGCTGTCTGTTTTTTGCTTTTTTCTTCACTGTCTCTTCTTTCCTCTCGCTCTCTCTGTCTTCGTCTTCTCTCTTCTCTCTTCGTGTTCTATTCTCTGTCTGTTCATGGTTTAAAGCTCTGTCCTTGACTGTTTGATTCCTCTTCCACCCCTTCGGTTCGCTTGCTGCTGTTCATTTGGAGTTCCCTGCCTCTACGTCATCGTCATCATCCACAGGGAAGTGGCCACTTGTCCTCTCACAAACTACGCCAGATCTTCCTCGACGGTTCGGTAATTCAATTACATTGTGGAATGACTCATCTGCCAACTCAGCGATCAAACCCAACTTTAGAATTTTACATGCTGCGGCTTAATTCCCCTGTCAAATCCAGTTTCTCCAATGGGCGCAATCTTCACTGTTAGATCTGGAGCCCCCAGATCCTACATTATTCGTTCATTTCGTGCAGTTGACTTGCTCAACTGTTAGCGCACGATGAGAGGCAATTTTCTCTCTTATCCGCTGGACAAGCGTCATGTGTTGAATGGAATCGCTTGTTTTCAGCCAAATCCACTTATCGCCCAAGGATACCCCTGATATGCCACATGTTTTGGAGCGCGGGACCTACCTTTGGCCTTAGCACTTTCCCCGACTTCCCATGCGACCGAGCACTTAGGGCCTTTTCTTTTCAAGGGTTTTTTCTAATCACACATCAGAAATGGCCTCCGTTTCTCGATCCGAGCTTCACAACTGCCAGTTTTGCCTCCTACGTAGTCTCCAAGGGTCTTGGTCATCGTGCTTTGACCGAGGTCCTCGTCGTTCCTTACTGGCTGCAAACTACCACTATCCAGAGGTCTTCCTGATCGCTCTTTGTTCATAAATTTCTGAGGCCTGTCCTGATTTGATACAATCACGTACTTTGACAATTTCATGGATCCAATTCGGATCAGGGGACATCAACAATAAATGACTGCAGTAAGACTAAACTAAATTGGACTCATTGACACTGAACTAGAACACTTGGATGGACACATGTGACACTAAATTGGACTCACTGAAACTGAACTAAAACACTTGGATGGACACATGTGATACCTATCAGGTGGTTTGAACTGCTCATCTATGTCTCAGTTAGGTTTACAAATTAAAAAATTCACTTAAACTAGATTTACTTTTCTTCTTCTCTTCTTTCAGATCGTGGAGCCTCTAAATTGTTTCAACTTTTTCTTTTTGTTGTATCCTTCAAACCTTAGTTTTTTCATTTGTTAGTGTAGGTTTCCATTGTTTCAGACTGTCTAAGCATGTCGTGGACTTCTTCAAAAATCGACTTGCATGTGGACTGCTACCACATGTCATCTTTTTTATGTTCTTTTCATCATCAATCTGCTGCAACATAAGATCATAATACAATTTCATTTCTTTAGGATTCCACTTCATGAAAATATCATTGATGTTTTCATCATTTCTGCTATCTACAACATTCATTTATGCAACTTATGTGTAGACTTTGTCAAGACATGGTGTTGCAAGCCATGCTTCAAGAAAAAATATTTCTTCTTCATAATGGTTTTGTTTACCTACACATTAGAAATCAATAGAAAATGTAAAAACATTCGCAAAACCACATTGGTTATGTTCCTTCCTCTATGAAATGAGAGCTTCCTTCTCTACCTCTGTCTCTGTCTTTGTTTTTGTGTCTATTGCTTTCTCTTTGAGGGCTTCCTTCTATGCCTCTGCTTCTATCTCCCTCTCTTGGACTTATTTACTAACTTGTGCTACTGCAAAAAAGTTGTCTTTCACTTGGCTTTCAGGTTGAAGTGGGTTTCTCTCACTGCATAACATCATGTCAATGCAATGTTTTTGTTGCATCATCTGCAACCATTCATCATTAGGAAACAAGTCTTCATCAAACTTTACACCAGCAAATTGAATTGTTGGATTCACCATAACATTGACCACTCCAATGGTAGTTTCACTATCATCAACAAGTTCTCTTTTTGGATTCACCAAATTGTCATAAACAAGCTCTATTGTTGGATTCACCAAGTTGTTATCTACAGGATTTGTTGCTTGATTCACCAAATTGTCATCAACAAGCTTTATTGCTAGATTCACCAAGTTATCATCCACTTGTCGATGTGCACAATGGGCTTCATGAGCACCTATGTGCTCCTTCTATGCTTCTTCTGCAAATTCTTCATTCATCATCCACTTGTGGTTGAGGATAGTGGGATCCACCAAACTCTTTATATTCAACTAGATTACTCCCACTTACACGAAAACTCCTCTGAACGGTATCCCAAACTTCCTTGATTATCTTTGCTTCATTCATTCTAGTTGTTGGTTCTGTTCATAAAAAACAATCTCCAACATCTTCTCGTGTCACTTTGACTTTCTTAGCCTCTTGGATTTTCCAATTTGTCAAGTGTTGGCTCTGTTAGTTTTTCTTAGGGCTATATTGTTCTTTGCTTAAATAATTTCATTTTTCATTAACACATTAAGTTCACCCCATATCATCATTACATTATTTAGATTTACATCATTATTCATGATAATTGCGTTTTTTCATTAACACATTAAGTTCACCCCAAATCATCATTACATTATTCATATTTACATCATTATTCATCAACATATGCAACTATGTACAAAGAACAACATCATTATCATTAATGGAATGGAACAATATAAGAAAATCATGCACAAATAGAGACACGAGGATTGGTCTGAGACCAACGCAAAACCCATTATGGGGAAAACCCTTGCAAATTATTTTTCTTCTTAGATTGTTATCAAATGATTTGAAAAAAGAGTACAATGATCCATATCTTCGTCTATGCAACTAACCAGTAAAACAACTATGACATCCATGAAATGAGCCTAATCATGCATATACTCAAAACCCTAATTCTGAGGACTATAATGTAATGTCACTGTCTGTAGTCAACTTCTAAACACAATTGTCACTGAGTGGAGTATTTAGAATACTAAAATTTCATCTTTTAGTGCTCGTCCCACAAAGGAGGAGCTGTGTGGGTGACTATGACAGTCTTGGATGCTCCGTAGTGAATTGTATACATGCGTATGGGGACCAAACTACCTGATCTGCTTCAGAAACCCCAGACGCTCCCTTCAAGCTTATGTGCAAGTGATTGAGGCTTCCTAGTTGCACCCTTGACCACTCTCTGTGTGAATTTGGGGACCAAATTGCCCAATCTGTTTCAGAAACCCTAGATGCTCCCATCAAGCTTATGTGCGAATGGTTGAGACTTCCCAATGGCACCCTTGACCACTTTGTGCGTGTGCCTGGGGTCAAAAATACTCAGTTACGTGTGTGTGACCGAGAAACAGAAACCGTAGATCCGTGCGAGCTTCAACCATGTAGTTTCAAACCCTTGTGCGAACTTTCTCTGCCAGACCTATGTGAACCAAGACAATAGAAGAGAAGAGTGTTGAGAAATGACAACAAGAAATTCCAGTTTAATTTTTCCTTGAATTAAACTGAGAATGAAAATCGAATTCTATTCTCATAGCAACTTGTAAACATGTATTAAGTTTAACTAACTTAATTAGCTTAGGAATTTCAAGTTGGAAGTCTTTCTGTAGTCATGAATATGTTCTCCCTAAGTTTTAGGGGTCTAGTATGAGTTTAAATTGAGTTGGAAATTAGATCATTCAGTTTACTGAGTTAAGTTTAGTTAAATTAGTTCCAAACTATTTGAGGAACTAATAGAGGACTTGTTAACCTCCTGCTGCAGCAGGTTATTCATCTTTCGTGATCGACATGTTTACAGGCCAAATATGTCATGCTTTGCTTGCCGCAATGTTCCATATTTGCTACTGAGGCAAGGAGGGCACAAAATCCTCAGGCACAAAAGTCATTGCATGTATTCTTGAGGACCATGGACCAGGCACTATTACCATTTCTCAAGCATGGCTGACACTACTATTGACTGATCTCATTGGCCCTGCATCCACAAAAGGGATCGGCGCCTCATCAAAGTCCAAGGAAGTCAAGGGTGGTAGCACTGTGCAGCAAAAGAGGATAAAGGCACTGCATAAGAGTGGGGAGGTTTTAAAAGGAAAAAGCATGCTTGTTGCTGCCATCATGGATATTACTACGTCCAGTTGTGATAACATAGTGCTATTAGAAATTTATCTGGAAAAGGAGGCAATGCCCGTGTTTCTAATACTATGAATGCTAAAAGGCAAGTTGCTTCAAATGAAAAATTTGAATATCCTGGACTCTGGGATGAATTGCAAAGTAGACATGTTGCAGTGCCATTGGAAGCATGGGAACTTGCTAGTTGGGCGTCAGCATCATCTTCTAATAGATCGAAGATTGCAGAGCTAGATAGGGATGGACATGCTGTTATGACTGCTATAATGGCACCTGAGCGAACTATGAAATGGCATGGGGCTTTGATAACTCAACTTCTTTTGGAGGACATTGAGACCCCTCATCATCTTTTATTGTTACATTACTTTATAGCTCAAGGATTGGTCGATGACCAACCACTTCTCTACGCAAGTCCTCTTACATCACGTCAAGCATTTTTGAGGTACATTTCTTCAAGCAAAAGATTGCAAATCAGAGATAGAAGGGTCTCCCAGGCATAACAAGGGGGAAAACCTGAGGACTGCTTGGCAGTATTAGAGATACTTTAATGAGAACCAAATAGTTGAGACTCAGAAATTTCAACAGCCAAAACTGGACCTTTTTCAAGAACTGCTAAAACGAGTTCCTTTGGAGGTGGCTTAACATGTAATACAAATTAATTTTGCAGCAACGTTGACTTGCCAAAACCTATGGAAAGGTCATTCCTGAATGTCATAAATGTGGAGTGTGTTAATATTCAAGTTATTTCATACTTCTCAGTATTCCGTGAACAATTTACCTCATTTCTATCTAAACATTCCAGGATTGGGAGACACTCTCTTTTCTTAAAACCTTGAAGGCAGTACTGCGAATTTCCAATGCAATGGCTATGATCACTTACCCATTTTCTCTTCTTACACCATTCTTCTGTACTAGATGGCAGCACATGGCAGACATTATTCTCTCTATTAAGGCTATCCTTGATGAATACAAGGAGTTAGCTAGATTGCTAACTCATTATCAAGGTATGTTAGGTTTTGTGCACGTCGACAAGTTGGCATGTGTCAATACATAGGTTCCTACTATTTTGGAAGCAAACACATATTCTCTGAATCTGCTACATAAAAAAATGTTGTTTTGGAGTGCTTGAATCAAGCTCCAGTAGATGCTTCTAGTGGTGGATCTAATGGCACTGTTGTTGCTGCACCTTTATGCTCTGGATTTTGAAGCTAGAATATTCGACATGCCTTGGATCACTTTGGTGGAGATTTCACTTTGTACGCATTGCCTATGGAGAATACAATCAAAACTACCAAGATTCCTGTATCTTGCTTTACTGGAGGTCTTGGAAACATCTAAGAATGGAGGTCCATTCATTCAGGCAGAGCAAGCTGTTTGTCGGGCTTTAATCAGTCAGTTACTCCTGAAGTTGAAACAGTTGCAGAAGCAGAAAATGTTTTAAAATTATCTGCTGCACAGGATTGTCTGGGGAATGATAAAATGGACGCATTTATGAATCATCATGACATTCCTGTCAAACTGCATGATGGCCAATTGGATAGCACAGCAGACATGGTGAACAGAAACTATGAAAAGGACTGTGGTAATTCAATATTGGATTTTTGCATGGAGGGAGAAGATGAAGATGAAGAAGAGGATGGGTTGCTATCACTTTTTATGGATATGGATATTGAAGGCCATGTTTTGATGTTATGTAGACAACTGCTACCTAGTATTAACGTGGTTAGTCATTCAGTATTATAAAAAGATGAAAGGATAGTTTTGGGTAATGACAAGGTTTTGTCTTACAATTCAGATCTTTTGCAATTAAGGAAGGCATATAAAAATGGATCTCTGGACATGAAGATTAAAACAGAATATTCTAATGCAAGGGAATTTAAATCACATCTTTCTGGTGGATATATTGTCAAATCTCTGCTTACTATAAATAGCAGAGGCAGGCTTGCAGCAGGAGAAAATGACAAAGTAACAATGTTTGATGTGAAGCAACTTATTGGACAACTAACTGTTGTGCCTGTGACAGCGGACAAGACTAATGTGAAGCCTCTTTCCAGAAATTCGGTTCGATTTGAACTAGTTCATCTCGTTTTAACCCTATAAATGAGAACTATTTGGCTGTAGCTGGGTATGAAGAATGCCAAATTATCACTTTCAGTTCTCGAGGGGAAATAACACACCGTCTTGCAATTGAGCTTGCTTTACAAGGTGCTTATATCCGACAAATAGCCTGGCTTCCTGGTTCTCAAGTTCAACTCATGGTGGTCACCAACAAGTTTATGAAGATCTATGACCTATCCCAAGACAACATTAGTCCTATGCATTATGTTACATTATTGGAAGATTCGATCATAGATGCAGTATTGGTGCCCATCTTACGTGGCTGGCTAGTTCTTATTGTACTATCACAACATGGTATGTTGTATAGGCAACAAATAGGAGTAGAAGGTTACACTGGAGCTCAAGTTTTGACAGAGACTATCCATGTCCAGGGTAGAGAAGTTCAATCAAAAGGTATATCTCTGTGTTTCGCAGCAGCCTACAGATTAATTTTCCTCTCTTATCATGATGGTTCAACTTTGATTGGACAATTGAATCCGGAAGGCACTTGTATTTGAGAAAATAAGAAGACTGTCTGCTGAGAGAACTGAATCACAGAATCGTGCACTACTCCAAAAATGGCAATTTTTTCATTCACACAGAGCACAGTTAATGGCCTTGGAACAATTATTATCCGATAGAGATAGTGAAGATGAAGTTGATGATGACATTGCAGACTTTGAAGACCGGAGGATGCTTGATGACTTTGTGGATGTAACAACTCATGAGAAACAACTCATGCATCTGTGGAATTCATTTGTTAGAAAGCAACGGTTAGTTGATAAGCTTGCTCAATCCTCTACAGTTGTTATTTTCTCTTAGCGTGCTGAACAGTAAAAGGACGACGATTGTACATCGCAATTGTCAATACAAACATTCAATGGTGTTTGAGCATGTGATTTTTGAGGAGGATACTTAAGTTATATTATTGGGAAATTCTTGTGAGCTATGATTGAGCATAAATTACATGCCGTTCAATTGTAGTGTGCTAGCGGATGGCCATATCCCTTGGGCATGTGAGGCATTTTCAAAGCTACAGGGTTGTGATATTTCTTAAAGAAAGGCTCTCCTATGGTGTTGGAGGTTATTTATGGTCAAACTCTGGAATCACAATCTTCTTGATGCGCCCAACATGGACCGTTGCAACTTGATCTTGGAGAACTATCATAATAATCAATAGTGAAATCAGCTTGAGCCACTAGAAAATTGAATTCGGAAGGCACTTGTTTAAACAAAGAAGGCTTGTAGAGAAGAGGATGGGGGTGATGGTAGATTGTCTGCAAGGAGTGATGGATGTGAATATGTATTTGACAGTGATTCTATTGATGAATGTGATGAGGATGAGGCTGAGGATAAGGATAGATTTAGTTTTCGGAATTCCTTTAGCTATGGTGACTGAAGATCCAGAGGAGGGGTAATTCTTGGGACCCCTTGGAATGCTTGGGAACCTCTTCATAACCACATTATTCCTGTAGTCAAAGAGAATTGAATCTCTGTTGGCAAAAATGAACAGATTTCCATCAAAAGACAAGTGTAGAAATGGATACAAGTTGTTCTGAATGTTGGGTTCATTAGTTTCACTAAGAAATGGAAGACTGAAAGACCCCTCCACCAAGCTGATCTTGGGAACAAAGTCATATGTGAAAACCTTAGTGCCTCCCATGACAATAATTCTTCTATCAGGCAGAATCTGGTTTGAGGAATACCAGCGGTTATCAGAGATCTTGGGTTCTTCATATTCAACCCAATCACACATTGAATTATCCCCACAAGGGATGAAGTATCTTATTGACTTTTCACCATCACAGTACCCTCCTGTTTGAACCAGAGTCCCATTCTCCGTAAAAGCTCCAGAAGAACACCAGGTATCGGTCATCACCATTAATAGCCGAATTTCATTGGTGAGGATATTGTACTCTATGGAATGAGCCCAACAATCGTGTGTCAGGGCGAGATCTTTTGGATTATCTCGGCATCTGCCATTGTTAAGCCAAAGCTGCGAGGGGCCGAAGTTTGTTCTATCAAACATCACCACTGTATTGAAATGGGTCGTTGTCATATGCATTGCAGAAACTCCTGCATTTTTCACTAACAGATCCCACGTACCAGCAGTCACAGGGATCTCTAATGCTACTGCAATTCCCAGGCAAGAGATTAAAGTGAAGAAGACAGTCCAACATTTCATGGTGGAAATATTGGCTGCAGCTAAATCGTGTTGAAGGAGCCCTCTATTTGGACTTTAGAGAAGATGGAGTTGATGACAATTGGATCATAAATCATAAAGCAAATATAGAGTCAAGTTCCAAGGTGATTGAGGAGCCATGTTCATCAGACTCTGATTATACTCTTGTACAGTCTCCTTCCATGCGGAGCCTTCTTTCTTGGAAAAAGAGGAAATTGACCACGAGCAAGGGGAGAGCTGCTGTTGAATAAATCATATAGACAAGAGGGTGATATGCCCCCACGTTTTGTGATCATTGATGATGGTTCGCAATAGATTGGCAGTGAAGTCACTGATCCCAAGGCCACTGTTCAGGAAGGCGCACAGTTTGCTAGCCGATTGACGGGAATTAGGGTAGTCTTTCAGTTTATGGATTGGGCCTTGTTCATTCGAAGAAGGTCTACAATTTCTACAATGAGTTACACAGCTATCTGGCATCGGCTGTTGTTGATGGTGTCAAAGTTGATGTTCAAAACATCATTGAAACTTTAGGTGATGGTCATGGTGGTCATGTGTCTATTACAAAGCAATATCATCAAGCATTAGAGGCTTCAATTGTTCGCAATTTTCCTGATAATTGCTGTATTGCTTGTATGTGCCACAATACTGATGGGCTTTACAGTGCGAAGCAGACATCGGTTATAAGAGCTTCCGACGACTTCTTTCCAAGCGATCCAGCTTCACATATTATTCATATTTCCTCTGTTGCTTACAATACCTTGTTTTTGGGAGAATGTCGAACCTATAAGTTTGTCCTCGGTTCAGAAAACTTTATGAAACCTAAATCTGAAAGGAAACAGATAACTACAGGTGAAATGGAAAGGGCGTATTCAGCCAAAATAGCACAAGCTGATTCAGAGATGTCACTAAAGGATTTGAAGCACTGCCTGAACCTCAGCAGCCTAAATCCTTCTGGATTTGAAGGGCAACTCATCAAACTGAAGGGACAACCACCGCCACAATCTAAAAGGGCAAAAATTATTTTTTAAATCTATGGAACCGCCTAAACGATACCGACAATAGGATTCATGTGCAGTTATTACAGAGTTATGGCCAAATAGCCAACGCATCACAAGAAATGACCCATACTTAAACTCAATTTTGATGCTGCTGCCTCCAGCACAGCTTAAATAGATATTTTCTTGCATTTATTTCAGTACAAATTAGGATAGAAGCAGTGACTCCATCAGATCTATCTGAGATCTGTTTGTAATAGATATTTTTCCTATTTAAACAACGATGTTCGTTGTTCAAAGGGTGGGAGTTGGTTGATTGATAACCTGATTTGAGACCTGCGCTGTATGCCTTAAGAGATTTATGAACAAATATTGTTGGAACACCTTGTTTTTGGACTGTTAATGTGGATTCGATGGCTGAAGAATAAGATTACAGGATTCTTGTACTTCTTCATGGAACAATAAGTTTTTCTCATCTCTTTCTACAGTTGCTATGTTTGCTATATCATATTTGTGTCATGATCTAAAATTGCAGGAAGAAAGAATAGCTCAGATGTCACATAGCCGTGCTCTGTCCTCAATTCCTGTTATTTCTCTATGTTTTCCTTCTAAATTAGCCTATGAATATGAATACCTCTTGGCTCATATTTACACTAGTTTCCTCCGTATATGAATATTGTTTAGGAATTTCTTAATTGCTCCTATATAATGTTCACTCACCTTCCCTCTGTTAGCATAATGAAAGCTTCTTAGCTGTCTTTCATTCGCTGACATCCATTTCATCCTCATTCAAGCCTGATATTATTCCTTGTTTAACTATTATGCTCTGTAGTTCCTTCTTTGCCAAAGAAAACACACCAGCAACCCTTAATCCTTGACTTCATGCCCAATGCTCTAAACGTCTTACACTTCGCATGCCAAATCTGCCTAAATAGATCATCCATCTCGCCAAACTCAAACAAAAACCCATGCGCATCATATCTAGCCTGAAATCATTCCCTAAACAAAGCTAAATCCTAAAGAGAGAGCCCTCTTTGACTACTGGTAGGCTAGGACCGGCAGTCCAAAGCTTGGTCTATGGTTACCTCGGCTGTATCCCTTAAGGAGCCAAGGGACAACCTGAGCGATAACATAATGACGAATCTGCTGGGGACCTGAATCATTTTGTTCATCACTGTAAACCCCGTTTTCTAGAGAAAGTGCTCCTTTTCTTCAGAGGTTTTCATGTTTAGTTCTGAGCTTTGATGGTGAACAGAGATCAGGCACTCCAAAGTTAAGGCATCCACTTGGCGGCTCCACTTCATTTTCAATCAAGACTCCACTGAGGAACGAACCAATTCTACAACCAAATAGTCCATATTCCAAAGCATTAACAGTAAGGCAGGATGACCGGGTTCGTGGAAGATCTTTCATTTGATAAAACTTTAGATGAATTCAGGGAGAGTTTGTTAGAACTTCAGCTTGATGAAGAATTTTTCAGATTGGTGTTGTTAAAACACCGGGACACCCGAGTAACCTTTTTCTTGATTTAGTTGTTGAAAGATATGAAAATGAAATTGAACTCCTACAATCTCAAATTCAGTCATGTAATTTTCGCAATCCTAAAGAATTTTTCCAAAATCTTCCTTCGCCAAGTCATGAGGAAATGGTACTACCTTCTGACTTACAGATTGAGGATAATTATGTTTTCAAGGAAAAGACTGAAAGATTAGTTGCAGGGCTTATTACCGAGGATGCAGTTGTTCCATCCGACCAAGAAAGCCCAGAAGAAACTATCCCACATGATGTTTTTATTGATCCTATTGCAGACTACATAGAACTTCTTCTTAACTCGAGTTCTTTAGCATGCTTTCTCTGTGAGGACCAAATACATCAGCAGCAGCCTTCCTATGCCACAATTTTGATTATGGGGGCACATGACTGAATAGTGCTTCCAATTTCATTAACAATCAGTCAGCCAGTTCATCTCTTTCTACAGTTTCTTAAGTGGCTGCACTGGTTATTTGATTTCACCTAACAACAAAGTAAGTGCTGATTAGAATAGGTAGGTAGGATTAATAAGGCAGCCGACAAAGGGAATTTTGTAGAGTACAACAACAATTAAAGATTAAGGCATTCTGACCTGTTGTTCTTGACTTTTCGTAAGGAAAAGCCATCCCCAAGTGGAGCCACTGTTAGCCTCCTGCTGCAGCAGGTTATTCATATTTCGTGATCGACATGTTTACAGGCCAAATATGTCATGCTTTGCTTGCCGCAATGTTCCATATTTGCTACTGAGGCAAGGAGGGCACAAAATCCTTAGGCACAAAGTCATTGCATGTATTCTTGAGGACCATGGACCAGGCACTATTACCATTTCTCAAGCATGGCGGACACTACTATTGACTGATCTCATTGGCCCTGCATCCACAAAAGGGATCGGCGCCTCATCAAAGTCCAAGGAAGTCAAGGGTGGTAGCACTGTGCAGAAAAAGAGGATAAAGGCACTGCATAACATTGGGGAGGTTTTAAAAGGCAAAAGCATGCTTGTTGCTTCCATCATGGATATTATTACGTCCAGTTGTGATAACATAGTGCTATTAGAAATTTATCTGGAAAAGGAGGCAATGCCTGTGTTTATGATACTATGAATGCTAAAAGGCAAGTTGCTTCAAATGAAAACTTTGAATATCCTGGACTCTGGGATGAATTGCAAAGTAGACATGTTGCAGTGCCATTGGCAGCATGGGCACTTGCTAGTTGGGCGTCAGCATCATCTTCTAATAGATCGAAGATTGCAGAGCTAGACAGGGATGGACATGCTGTTATGACTGCTATAATGGCACCTGAGTGAACTATGAAATGGCATGGGGCTTTGATAACTCAACTTCTTTTGGAGGACATTAAGACCCCTCATCATCTTTTATTGTTACATTACTTTATAGCTCAAGGATTGGTTGACGACCAACCACTTCTCTATGCAAGTCCTCTTACATCACGTCAAGCATTTTTTAGGTACATTTCCCTGTCTTGTTCAAGCAAAATATTGCAAATCAGAGATAGAAGGGTCTCCCAGGCATAACAAGGGAGAAAACCTGAGGACTACTTGGCAGTATTAGAGATACTTTAATGAGAACCAAACAGTTGAGACTCAGAAATTTCAACAGCCAGAACTGGACCTTTTTCAAGAACTTCTAAAACGAGTTCCTTTGGAGGTGGCTTAACATGTAATACAAATTAATTTTGCAGCAACGTTGACTTGCCAAAACCTATGGAAAGGTCATTCCTGAATGTCGTAAATTTGGAGTGTGTTAATATTCAAGTTATTTCAGACTTCTCAGTATTCCGTGAACGATTTACCTCATTTCTATCTAAACATTCCAGGATTGGGAGACACTCTCTTTTCTTAAAACCTTGAAGGCAGTACTACGAATTTCCAATGCAATGGCTATGATCACTTACCCATTTTCTCTTCTTACACCATTATTCTGTACTAGATGGCAACACATGGCAGACATTATTCTCTCTGTTAAGGCTATCCCTGATGAAGACAAGGAGTTAGCTAGATTGCTAACTCATTATCAAGGTATGTTAGGTTTTGTGCACGTCGACAAGTTGGCATGTGTCAATAAATAGGTTCCTACTATTTTGGAAGAAAACACATATTCTATGAAGCTGCTACATAAAAAAATGTTGTTTTGGAGTGCTTGAATCAAGCTCCAGTAGATGATTTTAGTGGTGGATCTAATGGCACTGTTGTTGCTGCACCTTTATGCTGTGGATTCTGAAGCTAGAATATTCGACAGGCCTTGGATCACTTTGGTGGAGATTTCACTTTGTACGCATTTCCTATGGAGAATACAATCAAAACTACCAAGATTCCTGTATCTTTCTTTACTGGAGGTCTTGGCAACATCTAAGAATGGAGGTCCATTCATTCAGGCAGAGCAAGCTGTTTGTCGGGCTTTAATCAGTCAGTTACTCCTGAAGTTGAAACAGTTGCAGAAGCAGAAAATGTTTTAAAATTATCTGCTGCACATGATTGTTTGGGGAATGATAAAATGGACGCATTTATGAATCAGCATGACATTCCTGTCAAACTGAATGATGGCCAATTGGATAGCACAGCAGACATGGTGAACAGAAACTATGAAAAGGACTGTGGTAATTTAGTATTGGATTTTTGCATGGAGGGAGAAGATGAAGATGAAGAAGAGGATGGGTTGCTATCACTTTTTATGGATATGGGTATTGAAGGCCATGTTTTGATGTTATGTAGACAACTTCTACCTAGTATTAACGTGGTTAGTCATTTAGTATTATCAAAAGATGAAAGGATAGTTTTGGGTAATGACAAGGTTTTGTCTTACAATTCATATCTTTTGCAATTAAGGAAGGCATATAAAAATGGATCTCTGGACATGAAGATTAAAACAAAATATTCTAATGCAAGGGAATTTAAATCACATCTTTCTGGTGGATCTATTGTCAAATCTCTGCTTACTATAAATAGCAGAGGCAGGCTTGCAGCAGGAGAAGGTGACAAAGTAACAATGTTTGATGTGAAGCAACTTATTGGACAGCCAACTGTTGCGCTTGCGACAACGGACAAGACTAATGTGAAGCCTCTTTCCAGAAATTCAGTTCGCTTTGAACTAGTTCATCTTGTTTTAACCCTATAAATGAGAACTATTTGGCTGTAGCTGGGTATGAAGAATGCCAAATTCTCACTTTCAGTTCTCGAGGGGAAATAACACACCATCTTGCAATTGAGCTTGCTTTACAAGGTGCTTATATCCGACAAATAGCCTGGCTTCCTGGTTCTCAAGTTCAACTCATGGTGGTCACCAACAAGTTTATGAAGATCTATGACCTGTCCCAAGACAACATTAGTCCTATGCATTATGTTACATTATTGGAAGATTTGATCATAGATGCAGTATTGGTGCCCATCTTACGTGGCTGGCTAGTTCTTATTGTACTATCACAACATGGTATGTTGTATAGGCAACAAATAGGAGTAGAAGGTTACACTGGAGCTCAAGTTTTGACAAAGACTATCCATGTCCACGGTAGAGATGTTCAATCAAAAGGTATATCTCTGTGTTTTGCAGCAGCCTACAGATTACTTTTCCTCTCTTATCATGATGGTTCAACTTTGATTGGACAATTGAATCCGGAAGGCACTTGTATTTGAGAAAACAAGAAGATTGTCTGCTGAGAGAACTGAATCACGGAATCGTGTACTACTCCAAAAATGGCAATTTTTTCATTCACACAGAGCACAGTTAATGGCCTTGGAACAAGTATTATCCGATAGAGATAGTGAAGATGAAGTTGATGATGACATTGCAGACTTTGAAGACCGGAGGATGCTTGATGACTTTGTGGATGTAACAACTCATGAGAAACAACTCATGCATCTGTGGAATTCATTTGTTAGAAAGCAACGGTTAGTTGATAAGCTTGCTCAATCCTCTAGAGTTGTTATTTTCTCTCAGTGTGCTGAACAGTAAAAGGACGACGATTGTACATCACAATTGTCAATACAAACATTCAATGGTGTTTGAGCATGTGATTTTTGAGGAGGATACTTAAGTTATATTATTGGGAAATTCTTGTGAGCTATGATTGAGCATAAATTACCTACCATTCAATTGTAGTGTGCTAGCGGATGGCCATATCCCTTGGGCATGTGAGGCATTTTCAAAGCTACAGGGTCGTGATCTTTCTCAAAGAAAGGCTCTCCTACGGTGTTGGAGGTTATTTATGGTCAAACTCTGGAATCACAATCTTCTTGATGCGCCCAACATGGACCGTTGCAACTTGATCTTGGAGAACTGTAATAATAATCAATAGCGAAATCGGCTTGAGCCACTAGACAATTGAATTCGAAAGGCACTTGTTTAAACAAAGAAGGCTTGTAGAGAAGAGGATGGGGGTGATGGTAGATTGTCTGCAAGGAGTGATGGATGTGAATATGTATTTGACAGTGATTCTGTTGATGAATGTGATGAGGATGAGGTTGAGGATAAGGATAGATTTAGTTTTCGGAATTCCTTTAGCTATGGTGACTGAAGATCCAGAGGAGGGGTAATTCCTGGGACCCCTTGGAATGCTTGGAAACCTCTTCATAACCACATTATTCCTGTAGTCAAAGAGAATTGAATCTCTGTTGGCAAAAATGAACAGATTTCCATCAGAAGACAAGTGTAGAAATGGATACAAGTTGTTATGAATGTTGGGTTCATTAGTTTCACTGAGAAATGGAAGACTGAAAGACCCCTCCACCAAGCTGATCTTGGGAACAAATTCATATGTGAAAACCTTAGTGCCTCCCATGACAATAATTCTTCTATCAGGCAGAATCTGGTTTGAGGAATACCAGCGGTTATCAGAGAGCTTGGGTTCTTCATATTCAACCCAATCACACATTGAATTATCCCCACAAGGGCTGAAGTATCTTATCGAATTTTCACCATCACGGTACCCCCCTGTTTGAACTAGAGTCCCATTCTCCGTAAAAGCTCCAGAAGAACACCAAGTATCGGTCATCACCATTAATAGCCGAAATTCATTAGTGAGGATATTGTACTCTATGGAATGAGCCCAAAAATCGTGTGTCAGGGCGAGATCTTTTGGATTATCTCGGAATTTGCCATTATTAAGCCGAAGCTGCGAGGGGCCGAAGTTTGTTCTATCAAACATCACCACTATATTGAAATGGGTCGTTGTCATATGCATTGCAGAAACTCCTGCATTTTTCACTAACAGATCCCACGTACCAGCAGTCACAGGGATCTCTAATGCTACTGCAATTCCCAGGCAAGAGATTAAAGAGAAGAAGACAGTCCAACATATCATGGTGGAAACATTGGCTGTAGCTAAATCATGTTGAAGGAGCCCTCTATTTGGACTTTAGAGAAGATGGAGTTGATGACAATTGGATCATCAATCATAAAGAAAATATAGAGTCAAGTTCCAAGGTGATTGAGGAGCCATGTTCATCAGACTCTGATTATACTCTTGTACAGTCTCCTTCCATGCGGAGCCTTCTTTCTTGGAAAAAGAGGAAATTGAATTTTCAGTCACCACGAGCAAGGGGAGAGTCGCTGTTGAATAAAGCATATGGACAAGAGGGTGATACGCCCCCACGTTTTGTGATCATTGATGATGGTTCGCAATAGATTGGTAGTGAAGTCACTGATACCAAGGCCACTGTTCAGGAAGGCGCACAGTTTCCTAGCCGATTGACGGGAATTAGGATAGTCTTTCAGTTTATGGATTCGGCCTTGTTCATCCGAAGAAGGTCTACAATTTCTACAATGAGTTACACAGCTATCTGGCATTGACTGGTGTTGATGGTGTCAAAGTTGATGTTCAAAACATCATTGAAACTTTAGGTGATGGTCATGGTGGTCGTGTGTCTATTACAAAGCAATATCATCAAGCATTAGAGGCTTCAATTGTTCGCAATTTTCCTGATAATGGCTATATTGCTTGTATGTGCCACAATACTGACAGGCTTTACAGTGCGAAGCAGACAACGGTTATAAGAGCTTTCAACGACTTCTTTCCAAGCGATCCAGCTTCACATATTATTCATATTTCCTCTGTTGCTTACAATACCTTGTTTCTGGGAGAATGTCGAACTATAAGTTTGTCCTCGGTTCAGAAAACTTTATGAAACCTGAATCTGAAAGGAAACAGATAACTGCAGGTGAAATGGAAAGGGCGTATTCAGCCAAAATAACACAAGCTGATTCAGAGATGTCACTAAAGGATTTGAAGCACCGCCTGAACCTCAGCAACCTAAATCCTTCTGGATTTGAAGGGAAAATCATCAAACTAAAGGGATAGCCACCACCACAATCTAAAAGGGAAAAAATTAGTTTTTAAATCTATGGAACCGCCTAAACGATACCGACAAAAGGATTCATGTGCAGTTATTACAGAGTTATGGCCAAATAGCCAGCGCATCACAAGAAATGACCCATACTTAAACTCAATTTTGATGCTGCTGCCTCCAGCGCAGCTTAAATAGATATTTTCTTGCATTTATTTCAGTACAGATTAGGATAGAAGCAGTGACTCCATCAGATCTATCTGAGATCTGTTTGTAATAGATATTTTTCCTATTTAAACAACGATGTTCGTTGTTCAAAGGGTGGGAGTTGGTTGATTGATAACCTGATTTGAGACCTGCGCTGTATGCCTTAAGAGATTTATGAACGGAGATTGCTAGAACACCTTGTTTTTGGACTATTAATGTGGATTCGATGGCTGAAGAATAAGATTACAGGATTCTTGTACTTCTTCATGGAACAAAATTTTTTTCTCATCTCTTTCTATAGTTGCTATGTTTGCTATATCATATTTGTGTCATGATCTAAAATTGCAGGAAGAAAGAATAGCTCAGATGTCACATAGCCGTGCTCTGTCCTCAATTCCTATTATTTCTCTATGTTTTCCTTCTAAATTAGCCTATGAATATGAATACCTCTTGGTTCATATTTACACTAGTTTCCTCCGTATATGCATATTGTTTAGGAATTTCTTAATTGCTCCTATATAATGTTCACTCACCTTCCCTCTGTTAGCATAATGAAAGCTTCTTAGCTGTCTTTCATTCCCTGACATCCATTTCATCCTCATTCAAGCCTGATATTATTCCTTGTTTAACTATTATGCTCTGTAGTTCCTTCTTTGCCAAAGAAAACACACCAACAACCCTTAATCCTTGACTCCATGCCCAATGCTCTAAACTTCTTACGCTTCGCATGCCAACTCTGCCTAAATAGATCATCCATCCCGCCAAACTCAAACAAAAACCCATGCGCATCATATCTAGCCTGAAATCATTCCCTAAACAAAGCTAAATCCCAAAGAGAGAGCCCTCTCTGACTGCTGATAGGCTAGGACCGGCAGTCCAAAGCTTGGTCTGTGGTTACCTCGGGCGTATCCCTTAAGGAGCCAAGGGACAACCTGAGTGATAACAGGACTAACAGTCAATTGGTGCAATAATGCATCCACTAGTGCTACTCCAGTTAATTGAAGATTCCCTAATGAGAAAATCATGCATGTCAGTTCAAAGAAAGTCCCAGTTGAGACTAGAGTGCAGGGACAATGTACTATCAATGGTATTGTTTACTGGAGTGTAAATATCATGATGCATCAGAGATTGATCCTATGTTTGGATTGTACAGTTTTGGAAGCATGAATTCCCTTTAAATATGGGTTATTCATCCTAGGAATTACGCAAGAGATCAAGAGCTTGACGAGTTGTAGAATTGGCTAAGTGTTGACCAAGAGATAGCTTGTGAGCTAAGAGAGTTGGATATACTTGTGCAGAATTATTCTAGTGAGAACAAGCGTTTGTATCTTCACTCATATTTATGATATATGTAATACAGATAGCGAGGTTTTAAGCAATGGCTTTTCCCATATACATCTTGTGTTATGTGCCATTGATTTATCTTCTTCTTGTTCATATTGTTTTCATCGATCTATTGACTTCTTCTGGTTGAAAGTAGAAGCAGGTTCTTGTCTCTTTTTTTAGTAGATTACATAAGCTTATGAATCTACATGATTTTCTACATGGTATTGAGCCAAGAACAATATACTAGAGGATATTTCGAAGTTTTGAATTTTGGGTTACAGGTGAAATTCGAATTTGCAATACATACTTCAAGATCAGCAGGTGATGTTCTATGATTTGCGGCTCGAGTATACCTTGGAAGGAAACTTGATTTTTATAGCCTAGAGGAACAGAATGGAGACTATGCTAGAGGATAATGGCCTGAAGGAATTCGTTAATTAAGAAATTCCTAAGCCAACAACATCGGATGCACATAATTTAGCCTAATGGAAGAAGTGGGTGGCGAACGTGAGGTGGATAATCCTTGAGGGAGTTCGAGACCACATTGTCTCGAGTCTCCATGGCAAGAAAATTCCGTATGCTATGCGGAAAGCATTGACAGAATTGTATTAGAACAACAATGACTAAAGGAAATTGGCACTAAAGGACAAACTTCAAAAAATCAAAATGGGGAAAGGAGAGGCTATTCCAAAATACTTGACCAAGCTCACTCAATGTCATGATGAACTTGGAAGTGTTGTAATCACAATTGCCAAGGATGATATGGTGAGTCCTTCTCTTCTAGGACTCCCAAAGAGTTGGCATAGTTATCAGGACTTTGTCAATGGTCGAGCGAAGTTGCCAGATTAGGAACGACTGTGGTCAGATTTAATGCAGGAGGAGATCAGGAGGAACAACAGGGATGGCTTTTCATCAAAGACTAATGATGAAGAGAATTGTACCCTAGCAATTAAGGCAAAGAAGGGGAAAGGGAAATATTCCCATTCCAAATCATATTCTTATCATGGAGGTAAGAAGAAAGACATGCCGAAAGTGAAGTGCTTTCATTGTTATGAGCTGAACCAATTTGCTACAAATTTTCCACTCAAGAAGTCCTAGAAGAAGTCCTCAGGAGGAACAGCGGGTGAGGCTTTGGCCTCTCAATTCGAATAGGATTTTTCCCTTATTGCATGCATGGTGTCATCAATGATGGAAAGTGTATGGTACTTAGACAGTGGAGCTTCATTCCACATGACTGGCAATGAAGAGTTATTTAATGACCTGGAGGAGAAAGATCTCCAGATGCATAATGAGATGGGTGACAACGAGAAGTATAATTTTCCTAGATTGGGCATGATTACTTTTCAGAGGGAGCATGGGGCTTCAATCACCTTGAATAATTTTATGTATGTGCCTGGGCTAAAGAAGTACTTGGTATTCATTTCCATGCTTGACGATAGAGGCTACGATGTGATCTTCTTGGAAGGAAAGGCGTTCCTTCGACACATAGCCACGAGTGAAGTAAAGAAGATAGGGATTCAGGTGAAGAATCTCTATAAGCTAGAGGTAGAGGAGTGTGTTACTTTGAGCAGTAAAGCAGAAAGGGTGCAAAGTCAAGACATTGGCAAGTTGTGGCACAGGCGATTGGGCCACTTGCATCATGGGGCTTTGAAGATATTGCAACATATCTCTACCAATCTTCCCAAAGCTAAGCTTGAGCAAGTTGATACATGAAAGGAGTGTACTTTGGGAAAATAAACCAAGTCTTCCTTTCATGACAAAGACAGTCGAGTAGAGGATATTCTAGAGTGAGTCCACTCAGATGTATGTGGAACATTCTCGACAACATCCACAACCAAACACAGGTATTATGTTATAGTTGTTGATGACTTTTCTAAAAAATGATGGATACTTTTCATGCAGAAAAAGGATCAAACTTTCACAAAGTTTTGTGAGTTTAAGGCATTGGTGGATAAAAAGTTGAGCAAGAAGGTTAAAGCTCTACGAAGTGATAATAGTGGTGAGTATGTCTTAAATGAGTTTAAGAAATTATGTGCAGCAAAAGGGATTAAATGGGAGTTGTCAACACCCCATAACCCTCAGCAGAATGGGGTGGCCGAGAGGAAGAACATGATCATAGTAGGGGCAATGTTGCATGATCAGGGCCTACGCCTACACTTGTGGGCTGAGGCTTGTAACACACCAGTGTATGTTTAGAACCATAGCCCACATCTTGAGATGAAAACACCAAAGGAGGCTTATTTTGGAGGCCAGATGTTGGTCACTTCAATATTTTTGGGTCATCGGTATATTTTCATGTAACCAAAGATGCATAAA
>APFE030764657.1:15743-27292 GCA_000404065.3 Pinus taeda
TGTTAGGTTGGGCGGACCCACCTATGGTTTTGTGCATGATTTTTGCACATGTTTTTTGGACGCGATGGTTTTTGGTCCATGGTTTTGGATGTGATGGTTTTTCGGTCCATGGTATTCGATGCTTCGGCATGTATAAATATGTATTGTAAAATTGGAAGGAACAAAATTAAAAATCAAGCTGGTAGTCCCGGTTTTGGGATCCAGTGAGAAATCTTTGTGTATACGTGTTTTATGTGTTATTCTCTCGCATTTTTATTTTTCCTGTGATTTAGAATTCGTTTGCAGGTAATTTCTGTGCAGGGTTAAAACCTACACCCACCAAACCAATTTCCAACCTTTTGAAGGTCATTCATAGCTTCCTGCGACATTCTAGGTGGATGGGACTTGAAAACTGACTTCATATACCAAAAACATTACCCTATGAAAAATCTGATAGAGATGTTTGAAATATTTGGATCCCCATAGGATGTCATGATAAATGTGAATAGGCTTTGGATCATGAATGGTTTGTTTCCAACCCATAGCCGGAAAATCCATGGAAAATCACAGTGCATCCATAAGATAGGCATACATGTAGAAAGGGGGAATCTTATCTTCAAAAATACTTCTAGCATGATAGAAAGCTAAGATATGTGTGGCTAAATTATAATAAATAAGGGTTACCCAATAAAAAATAAAGCCTTTAGAAGAACCAATGATTAGAGGCATCAGGGTGTCCATGAATTTTGACACATTAGGTACAGCATGCAATTGATAGATCATCATTGTGACTTGGGGAAAAGGAGAAGAAAGGGAATCAAGATAATAATTAACAAAATTCCTTTTCTTTATGCTAACTAGGGTCTCTTCTCCTTTTTTTGATTTGTTATTAATGGCTTTCATGCTTTTTTATAAATGCCTCAACGTACTTCTTATTATATATACTAAGGATTTGGAAAATGATATATGCTTTACAAGTCTTTACTTGTGAAATACCAAATCATCGTTCCATTTTTGGTATGAATTCATCTCTCAAAAATATCTAAATTTCTGAGTACCTGTCGAACCACGTGCATATAGGGTAATAGTTATTGTCTTGTTGTGATCGTGTGAAGAAAAGAGTTGGTGGCATCCATTTCAGTGTATTCTGAGACAGGGGAATTATCATTAGTTGTGATTTTTCTCGTAGTGATCTTAGGTCCCTCATATTTAAAATAATGATAAATATCTTCCCGAGAAGGAATACCAGAATCTCTGGTACATACAGTATCTGAAAGAAGTCATCTTCCTATAACCTTATCATTGACATGTTCGACAAATGGTCCCCTGAGTTGTTGTTGTCGAACCCTTTTCTTACATTACTACATTTTTTCATTTCTTCTAAATATTGAGAATATGAGCTCACCTATAGAAGAAAGAGAGAGAGAATTAGCAGAGGCACTGAGAGAGAGAGAATTAGCAGAGGCACTGTCCTCAGCCGCTCACAATGGTGTAAAAAACCCTTTCTTAGAAAGTCAATTGGCAAAAAGAATGTTGAATTGGTGTGAAATTTTTATTTATTCGATACCAAACAACATAATATCTTGGAAAGAAGAAATCATAGGAGAACTCAAAATAAAATTATGATATAAGACCATTCCGAGATGCAAAGGTCTGATATTGCAAGGCTCTGAGATAACAAAGTTTCGATATAAGATTTTCAATATATAAGAGTTTTTTCAGATAATTTTTTTTTCATAAGTTATTTTAAATAATAGTGACGATATCAAAATATTTGATAAGTAATGACTCGATACACAAAGGTTTTAAAAATAAATAAAGGATCTTTGGCAGGTCAAATATCAGAAAAGAAAATTATCATAACTTTTCTTAGAATAGGAGCTTCGATATTCAAAGCCCTGATAAGGGGAGCCTCAATATAAAAAGTCTTAAACACAAGTAAATCATCTTGGAGCTTCGGGATGTTAGGTCTCAAAAAGGAGAAATATCGTAATGTTTTATTAAAAGGTTCTGATAAATAAACTTTGATACTCTAAATCTCCGATAACTCATTACTTTGGGTTTCATTTTAATTTTTTTTAACGATTAATTCTAAACTAAATTTCCTTTTGTATTATTATTAAACAACATAAAGAGATTTTCAAAAATAAGAAAACTAAAGGGTCCCCATTATTTATTATTTCTAAAAAAAAAATGAGGGGGTTGTTTGCTGCTACAATAGACCAATATATTCCAGGATTGTGGTACATTTTGGTAGTGTATGTTTATTGTTTGGGCCTGGGAATCCCTTAACTGGTATATAGCAGGATACATGGTAAAGCCTAGTTGTATAAATGAGGGTTTCAGGCCTATGAATCCCTTGACCGGTAATGGTTGGATACACAGTAAAACTTGAGTAAGCCCTAGTTGGTTTTGTTGCATGTCCCATGTTCATGCTTGGAATATGGCATAGGGGTGATTGACTAAAAGAAAGATTTGGTTCAGCCCAATCTATGGTCGGGTGGTACGTGAAAGTCCTTGAATTGGTTGAAATTTGGATATGTTAATAACAACTCTTTTCCCTTATATTTCATGAGTAAATGTATTTTTTTATGTGGCTTTGATGATTGTTCTATCATTGTTATTATTCTAGTTATATGTTGGTTATAAGCATGGTTTTATGGCAGACTTGAGTTATGCCTCTCATCACAATTTTGTTAGTAAATGAAATGCTAATGAATGTATAACCTAATACATGATAATGAAAATATTATATGACAGAATCATACCTTCTTGATGATTATGGGATAAGTATGAGACCCTTATGTTCAAATATGTGATTAAGACCTATAGCTTTCATGTTCATCATGTGTTTGACGAAATGTCTATCATGGTTAGTTCTGCTTAGGTCCAATTCTTGTCTAAGTTTTGTATGGAATGCTTTTTTACTATATCATTTTTCATTTATGAGAGTTTCATTAAGTTTTGAACAGCAGTATGGATACTAGCCTTGAAAAAGTGCCTCAAATCTCATGGATTTAGGCATAGAACTGGGTGAAAAAGATTGCAATCACTCCCTTACAGGATTGTGCATGCAATTGGAGGGTTACATCCAAATTCCAACAATGTTTTACTAGTGTCTGGGAGTCTAGGACACAAAAATAGAGGTTTAACTTAGAGTCTGAGAACTTGCAAGGATGGTTTACCCTTGGGGATCCTGTAGCACCTGAGAGAGGTTAGCAAGGTTTTGGTTTTGTCGATTCCACTTCCTTAAGGATATCTAAGAGGTTGAATCATATCATAGTAACTATTCATCACATATTTACCCCAATGGATCGGTGATGTTATGTAAGAGTGGGAGGAGGGTGGTTACAAAGCTCTTCATCGATCTTCACTCCAAGTAAATTATTGCATGTCAATTCTTTTTCTTACCTTTGATGTTTTGGTGGTCGAACTTTTTTTCTTCATTGGAGTTTCAAATATTTTTAGTTTCTTTGTTGGTGTTTTATTCCATTCTTCCTAGCACACGTGTCATTATGCAGTCATAGGTTGTGACTGTCTTTATTCTGTAACTCTTCACACTCTGGTCATGATTACAACTAATCCTTTAAGTACTTGCATGCCTTTCTACTCAACATTGCTATGTTTTAGGTTGATTTTTGGTCTTTGCTAGTTGATCCTCAACCATTTTAAACAAGAGTACACTTCTAGAAATGAAGGTCTCATTGTATTCGAAAGTTGTGCCCTATAAAATCAAGTTTTCCTCTTGAGTGCACTCTAGAACATCAAGAAACCCTTTGTCTCAAAAAGTGCACCCTCCTTGAGGGCATGGAACATTACGAAGAAAAAACATGCAAGCTTTTTCCTTCATACTTGCACCTTGTTCCCTCAGTTTCCTTAACCACATAATGCAGAGGGAAAGCTTAATCATGTCCCCTTCATGCTTCATACTTGCACCCTCCACCCTCCTAACTCTGCTTGAGCACATAATTCACCATGAACCAACAATGGTTCTTGTTTATGCTTCAAACCTATGCCCTATGCCCTTGAGCTATCTCTCTCTCCTTTTCGTTAAGCACATACCTTATCGTGAAGCCTCATGTGAGCCTTGATATTTCACTATTTCTTTGACATGTACCCCACTTTGTCTTGATGTTATTTTCTTTCCTAAATAATGACCTTGCCTCACCTTTCATAGGCTTAGACTCTTAGCAACACTTAAAGTATCTTTGAACATGATCTATTGAGTTATGGATTGTAATAAATATATGAATTCTTAAAGCTAGTATTTGTTGCCATGAGTGTGCTTCCATGTGTAGGTGTTCTAGCTACTAGTCTCATTACTCTCTCATCATATGTTGGAATGATGCTTCCAACTACCTATCAAATGGCCTCAAAAGAAGTTTCAAAAGAAAGAATTGAAGAAGTAGTGGAAATTAAAAAGACTTCCCTTCCTATATTTATAGATACACAAGTTGTTTTAGACAAATCTTTTAAGGTCACATGGGAGGATATTAAAGACACATTCATGCAAAATAAGTTCCCTACAGATTCAGAATATAAGGAATTCCACATCAACATCAAGCGGTCTAGGAGACATAGGATTGGATGCAAGTTCCCAGTGATGCCTTATCTAGAGGCAATTTAATGGATCCTATCACATATTGATCATTCACACTTGGTGCTTCGTAGTGAAAGTAGTGATGAGCTTTCCACCTACTATGGGGAGGAAATGGATAGTTATTACAAGAAGTTGAAACCCACAGAATATGCCAACAACAGATTCTATACTAGATGGGCCAATATCAACACAAGTGATATCATCAAGTCCCGTTGTCAAGAGCATGAAAATTTTAACACCTCATGAGTGCAGTTTGCCCGATTACAATTTAGAGGGAGGTGTACAAATACCTATGTAGAAATATTTGGAGAGAATTGGATATCCCTCCTAAACTTGGTTGATACTTGAATTAAAATATTTAATTGAGAATATATACTTTCTTTTGAATAATAGAAACACATTGGGCAAGCCAAAGAAACTCTACGAGAAAGTCAAGCACCTAATTTCTACATATCAACTTATTAGTTAGAAGGGGTTTATGCATGATATGCATTCCCAAGGATTTATTGGAACTGGATCCCACAAGAAAAGTTTCCATTATATTTCCATTGCAGGGCATTTCTAGAGTTAAATTTCATTGGGGCATATGAAAGATTGGTAGAGCATTTCTTTGTAGTCATATTTAAGATGATTTATAAGATTGACCCTCCTTGCATGATCATCTAATGTTTGAATTTCTAAGTCTAAATGTTAGAAACCCTTCATGTACTTTTCTGATTTATTTCTTCCTACTTGTTCCGATTAATCAACAAGTTATTTACCATGTAAATATCGAAAATAAATACAAGTACATGGTCAACACATTACAAATCATCAACTGAAGGAAACAAAACAAGCACACAAGTGACACCATTGTTTTTGGATCAATTTCCCTGGAGAAACCCAATGCGAGAAAACCAGTGCAACTATCTAAGGGTTTTATTATTATGTAGTTTCTCAATACAATATAGGTGCCAAAACTAGCTCACCCAATAGAGAATAATCTTGACAATAGTACCTCTTAGAAGATGATATTCTAGCTGAAACCCCAGATAAACACTTTGACAACTTCCTGCTCCAATTTGCCCCATGAAAACCCTAACATCTGCCTCTAGGGATTGTGTCAGCCCTTGCTATCCCTACGTCAACCTAACATCATCCCAATAACTCCTACATCACCCTTTAGATCCTTTGCATCACCCAAGTTGGCTCTTTGAGGCATTACGCAGCTCTTGGCTACCTCTACGTGGGCCCTAGTTGGCTCTACATGGCCTCTAGTTGGCTATGCATCCCTCTCTCTCGACTTTTGTGTTGATTCTCCCAGTACCCTCTCTAATTCTGTATTCACTACCCCTCATTGTTGATCATTGATTCTATCTCTTTTAGAAAAACCCCGCTCTAGAGAATAGAATGACCGATCACTCTGGCGTGTTCTCCTAGCGACCTTCAAGCCTCCTTATATAATTTTCTCATTGACAATTCAATGGCTAAGATTAAGTCCCTAATCAATGACTAAGATTAATTATGGCTTGATCCATGACTTTTGGACCATTCTCACACAATTTTATATTAATTCACATTAATATTTTATTTTCCCTAAGTTTAGACTTAGGGACTCCATTAAAAATATTAATTATTTTCATATATACAAAACTATTTAGAATCTGCCCAAACCATTTATGGGTATTGGAAATTTCATGTGCTTTAGCCTCTCCACCAATTTTTGTTGCTAGAGCACATCCGATGTTACCCAAAATAAACACTCCCTCTTAGCAAGGACTCTACTCTAGTAATACTCCTCACTGAGCATCACCCTAATCATCTAGCATCAGTCCCTGTGTTGATGTTAGGCCTGCTAACGATGGTATCGCGACTACCACTGTTGCATCTGTACGACAGCTCCCTCTGCATCCGTGTTGCTGTCCATGGCTCTTCCACTGCCACTGTTGCATCTGTACTGCAACCCCTCTCATCATGGTGCATTGTGCTACCCATAGCACTGCCATTGCTAAATCGTGAACTGAAACTCAGTTACTGAGAAGTAAGTAACTGATCTCCCAAATCTAACATCTCTGGCAGGCTAGAAACACTCCTGATGTTGAATCTCCCTCTATCATTGACAAGTTCTCCTTTTCTGATCTTTGTGTTGCTACCACAACTCTGTGCATCTCGCCTACTGCCTCACACTATCCTGGGACTCCTGCACTGTAGCTCCCTCTCTCACTTCATCCGCATATGTCTCTACCAACATCTGCCAGTCCTGCTACTTCTCTTCTGTGCTCCCGTAGCAAGGTATAATCCAAGAGGTTAGGTACCTCAAGGATCTTTCCCCTCATTACTTGTAGTCCATCTGACTACAACTCGATGTCTCCCCACTTCCACTCGAGTGGTGTGTCAGCACTCATTGCACAATCATGATCTGTCTTCAATTCCCTCTTCGCCCTTGCTGGCATAGCCTTGGTCTCGAAAGCCTCTCCCTTGCTCCTCTTCCTCATACATTGGCTTGCATAGTGACCCAGTTCCCCACAGTTGAAGAATTTGAACTTGGAGAGGTCCTTCTTCTTCCATTTCTCCTACTTTCCCTTAGATTCTAGGGCCGTATCCTCCTCTTCCTCCTTCTTAATTCTGATCCCCTTATCACTGCTTCCCACCTTGCTTAGCCTTCTGATATCTTCTTGGCGAAGAGTCGCCCACATTTCCTCCCAATCTGGAAGGGTCACCCTACCTAGTACGCTCTCGAAAAACACCTCCCAATCTTCTGAGACTGCATTCAAGGTTGTTCTCACCATCAATTCTTGATCTAGCATGGCTCCTATGGAATTTAGTCGATCCTGAATCTCCTTCAATTGACCAAGGAAGGGGTCGATTTGTTCTCCCTTCTGCATTTAGTATGATCACAACTGATTTTCTAGTAGAATCTTCCTCTATATGGAAGTATACTGATACAACTTCTTTAGTGCCTCCCACATCTCATTTGTTGTATTCTTCTTGGAAATGTGTGGTACTACATGGTACTTGACCCTATCAAGGATGATGCACTTGGCCCTCTCCATTGCATCATCATACTTATCATTGTCATTCGAGTCAACTGGGACATCTATTGTCCTCAAGGCGAATTACTTGAGACGGTTCCTATCTAGAATGGATAAAATTATGGCCTTCTAGACTATGAAGTTTGAGGCTCCATCCAATATGTCCTGGTCTCTTACCCCATGAACACAATATCTGCAACTAAACTACTTCCTTGCTTGCATGAGTGGTTGCCATCTATTTTGCCTTTGTAGTTGATAGTGCCACTACAGATTGTTTCTTACTCATCCAACTGACTACACCTCCAAATAGGTTAAACACATACCCACTTGTAGATCCTCTCTGATCCAAATCTCTAGCCTAGTCTGCATCAACAAAGCCATGAATATCCAACACTCTGTCCAATCCTAGTCTTCCTTGGTAACACAAGCCATAATCACTAGTACCACAAAAATACCTGAAAACCTGCTTCATTGTCGTCTAGTGCTCCTTCCCTAGTTTTCACATAAATGTGATCAATACTCCCACTACATGTATAATGTTTGGTCTAGTACAGACCATCGCATACATTAGGCTACCAACTACAATTGCATATGGAACACGGGACATGTCCTCTTCCTCTTCTTGTGTCTTGGGACACTGTTCAGCAGATAACTTTACACCTACAGGAATAGGAGCCTTCATTGGTTTACTATCCTGCATATTAAACCTCTACAATATTGTCTCGACATACTTCCCCTGCTTTAACCAGAGCTTCCTCTTCGCCCGATCTCTTTTAATTTCCATGCCCAAAATATAGTTTACAGCACCAATACCTTTCATGTTGAATTTGGAGGAAAATTTGGTCTTCAAATCTTGGATAATTTCTTTCTCATTTCCAACCAACAAAATATCATCCACATACAAGACAACTTAAATAACATGGTCACCAATTAATTTAAAATACACACAGTGATATGCTTTTCTTCTAGTGAATTGAAGTCCCCGTATAAATGGATCAAATTTATGATAGCACACCCTTGGTGACCATTTTAACCCATACATAGACTTCTTTAACTTGCATACCAATTATTTCTTACCCTTCAACATAAAACCATTAGGTTGCTTCATGTAGATTTCCTCTTCCAGATCCCCGTGAAGAAATTTTGTCTTCACATCCATCCGTTCTACCTCAAAATGAAAATCAGTAGCAACAGATAAAAGTAATCCAATAGAAGCTACCTTGGCAACAGGAGAAAAAATATTACCAAAATCAATTCCCAACACCTGGGAATAACCTTTTGCTACCAACCTAGATTTGTATCTCACCACCTTTCCTTCAACATTGTTCTTCTTCTTGAACACCCATTTGCTGCCAATGGTTTTCCTTCCAACCAACAACTCCACCAGATCCCAAGCCTCATTTTTGTGCAAAGATGCCATTTCATCAACCATGGCATCTTTACAGAGTTTTCCATCCTCTGAATCTACTGCTTCCTTCACAGTTCCGGGATCATCACCAGTAACAAATAAAGAAAATTTTTAATAGAAATTAGTTGGACTATACCTTTTTGGATGCCTTCTTTCTCGAACTGATCTTCACACACCCAGAGTTTATCGCTCTTCATATTCTGATTCCTCCTCTACTATAGAGTCTGATTCTTCCCCCCAAGCTCAAACTATATCTTCTCAAGTTTCTTTGGTTTCAATTCATGTTTAATAACATATTTCACCTCTTTGAACACCACATCTTGGTTATACACAACCTTCCTTGTTACCGGGTTCCAAAGCTTATAACCCTTTAAACCATCCTTATACCCAGGAAAGATGCACTTTTTAGATTTACTATCCATATTGGTTCTTTTCTCCTTTGGATCACGTACATATGCATCACATCCAAATACCCTTAGATGTGAAAGAGAGGGTTTCTTACCAGTCCATACCTCTTGTGGAGTCTTATCCTTCAACGCTGATGCAGGTCGTCTGTTGACCAGGTAACATGTTGTCTCCACCGCCTCTACCCAGAATTCCTATCCTAACCTAGCACCAGTGAGAATGCTTCTTTCCCTTTCCATCAATGTCTTTTTCATTCTTTCTGCAACTCCATTTTGCTCAGGTGTGTATGCGGCAATCTCCTGCCATACTATACGACACTTCTTACAGAATTCTTCAAGTTCCTTATTGCAAAACTCTCCACCATTATCTGTCCTCAACAATTTTATCTTCTTCTCTATCTATTTTTCCACCAGAGCCTTAAATTCTTTAAGCCTCTCAAAGAATTCATATTTCATCGTAAGGAAATATACCATGTGTTGAGCCTCAAACCTACACTTCTTTACACATCTTCCCAGCCTCTTTTTCCTATTCATTTCCTTATTTTGCCACTCATTCCCTCCATCAAATTACTCAAATCATTGTATTTTAGGACTTTTTACATGGTTTTCTAATTATGCTAATGACTGTGTTTGGTTTAGAATTTTGGTTCAAGGTGCTACTTTCTGCAGCTCATACAGGGTTTTCCGCAGCTGATCCCGGTTTCCGCAGCCAACCCCAGATTCCGCAGCTGTTTTATTAAATGCTATGTTCTAGGTTTCCTCCGGGAAGAAGAACCACATGGGCAAGTTCGTGGAACCAAGGACATGGTGTGTGTCCCTCCAGATTATCCAAACCAGTCATCCAAGCCCGTGGTCAACGAGAAGGTAACTTCGGTCAACAGAGGTCATTAGCGGTGGCACGGCTCTGCGTGTTCTGTTTTAGAGCACGTGAAGAACAGGTGGAATCGTCCTCAGTTATGAAGGTAGTGGGAAACATAATCCAACAGCAGATTGAATGCCCACAATGACTGTTGCCTAAATCTGAGGACGTAGCAAGACTACGTGTTTTTATTCAGCTGTTCAAATCACTTAGATTTCGTTAAGTTAGTTCGCCTTCTTCAGTTATAAATAAAGCGTCTTTGAATGCTGGACAAGTTAGTTGTTAGCTGCTGTTATATACTTTTGAACTCCCACTGTATTTTCCTATTTTATGCATAATATATGAGAAGACTGTTATTCCATTTACACGTGTGATTGATCTTTGAAACAGCTGGAGTAGGCAGAGGGCCCCTATTTACTAAAGGCATGTACTGTACTTTTAATTTCCTGCATTTCTTTTTCTTATTTTATGTATATACTACCTTTGATTGTTGAGTTTTGATAGCTGTACATACATTTCAAATTCTGCTTGTTTACATTTCTGTACTTTTTCATGACTGATCAGTGCGTTATGCAGGTTTCTTAGGCATGCCCGGGATAATTTCTTTCTTTTCTTTTTCATAACTAGTGACACTTGTGATCATCTTGTCTATGTTGCTGACCTTCTTTGTTTTGCCGCCTTTATTTCCTCATTATCACTTAGTCAATCTGCATATTTGCTTTCTGTTTGTAGACATAAAGTTGTTTATCTATTGATGGCCTCTTCTTCATAACTTAATATCTTTATTGAGGACCAAAATATCACTTAACATAGCTTGATTTAGTTATTCAAGAACTCACAATTGCTTGACTTGTTTTTAATTGTTTATCACATGATATATTTAGTTAAAAGGCAAGAGGTTAAGAAGAAGTTAAAGTATCTGTGACTAGTATTTTTTTAGGTAGATTTACTTTAGTGTCACATTGTTTAGTTGTTATTTGACATAGATTTCATTTTCATTTCCTTGCAGTAGCTAAGGCACTAGGCCAATGTCATTAGTCTTTTATTTAAAGTCTTTATTTTCCTTTAAGAGTTGACTTCATTTCAAGCTTTCTTGTAGAATACTTTTAAATTGTAAAAAGCACATCACAATCTCACACACTTCACTCACTTTATTTCATTTCCATAACATCACATTAGGAGAGATATACTTGAAAACAAACCTAAAAAGTTAAAAACGACAAAAGCTTAAGAAATAGTTGCCTAAGTACATACAGTACACCTCACTTCATCAGCTTACGAGCCCCGG
>APFE030764661.1:0-20602 GCA_000404065.3 Pinus taeda
AACGATACATAAATCTATTAACATTCCTCACTTCAAAATATTAATATTATTACTTTTTTCTTTAGCTTTGCAAAAACATTGAAAATTTAATTATAGAAAAACATTGCAAAGAGAAACAAAAAACACAAACCTCAAAAACATAGACATTTGAAGAAGAAAAAGAAGAAGAAGAATAAAGCAACTTAAAAAATGGTTAAATAACCAACATTTAAAAAAATGTGCATACTTAATAAAATTTAAAGTGTCGAAAAAAAAATTGATGTTACATCAACTCTTTTCAAAATCCGCATGAAAATCACCAACATTTATAAAAAAATAGCCACCGAGGAACTGACATCTGGTGGCTATTATAAAGAAGTTTGTTGTTCAAATCCCATATTTATTTTTTAACCAATCTTTCAATTGTAAGTTTAGTAACATACGTATAAGATGTTAATGCTTGAATTGCTCTTTTATTTTAAATAATTTGATTTTTGGTTGTGGAACTTGATTATCTTCTTGATTCAAAGGTCTCAGCTGCATTGGACCCTAGTGCCTAAATGGGGCGGCAACACTGCATGTATGATAGCCTCCAGGGGGGGTGACAACTACTTTTAAAGAGCGCCCCCGAAGCTAGAGATAAATGAAAAAATTCCTTGTAAAATATTGTAATTTCGTAGTCAATCTGGGTTGTTCATTAGGTGAATGATCTGATGGTAGAATTTATGTTACTTTAGGGTTTTTTTTCCCTATAAGGAAACCCTCGATTTATATGAGGGAATTGTATTGTGGTTGAGTATGATTATTATGAGAGAGAGATCGAGAAAGTTTCGTGAGAGAAAAGAGGAAATTACAACGGATTTGTTGTAGGTTGCATCTCTTCATTTTCCTGGATAATATAAAAGGAAGGATTGATTATTTTTCCGTGGACATAGCCCAAATTGGGTGAACCACACATATCTGTGTCTCTCTTGTTTTATGTGTTTTTGTATTTGTGTTTCCACAATATTTTATGTGTTCCATTTCTCTGTAATATATAATTTTCTAGCATTGATGAGGATCATAAACCAAAGATTCACCTTGTGCCAAACTTAAATCCTTGAGAATTTCATCTACCTTTGTAAAATTGTCCTTGCATTTATAAAAAAGGTCCTACTACCTTTTTCAATATAAAAGTAGCTTGTTAATTCTTAGAAACAAAATGAAACTATTTTGATTCCAATCTTTGCATTATGTATTCTAGGGTAAAGACCCTCTTAGTGAGAACCACTCGAAGTTGACTGGGAGGGAATTCACATCCATAAATTCTAGTCTATGTATAATGTTTAAATAAAAATGAGTCACCAACTTTAATATTTGGGCTCAATTGAATGTTTATTCATTTCTAGAAATAACACTAGCGGGGTGACTCATCATAAATGAGAGAATACACAAGATACATGAATTTATTTACAAATTTAGAAAAGGTTGTGCTTTGTGCTTGTCTTCTAACAAGAGAGGTCCAATGAACAATAGAAGAAGGATTTACTACCTCATCTTGTAGCATAACACTCCCTCCCACACCCTTGTCCTTTATCAAGTTGTGGGAGGTGTTACATGTTTATTTTAACCTATCCTCCAAGGTCTATTGTGAAGATGGGGTTATAAAATTCCTCATTTTTTTGAAGTATTCAAATCTCAAAAGAAATGCCACCATTGTGTTCAACTCATCAATTTTTCTTCAATGATATAAGTTTTACCTCAATCTGACTCCCAAATTGAAAGTTATGCATTTATGAAGTTTAGACAATCATATAGAGCCACATCATCATTGAGCTTTCACGTGGCCCCTATCTGGCTCACATGGAATCACCACATCAATTTACTGCAACTCCACATCATTGGGGTGTTTCCATGTGTATCCCATGTGTCACTTCCATGTCAACATAAAGGGGGGTCCATGTCATCCATGGGTTCCTACATGACATCCATGTATTCCCTATCAAGTCCCCGTGGCACTGCTACATCAACTAAGGTGTGGGTTAACCACCAGGTCCTTCCGCACAATGTTTTATAATGTTTTCTTGTTATATTTGGTCTGAAAGCAATCTAATATTACAATGTTCTTTCACCCTTTAATACTCCTGAACCACTTGATCTATAGATCCACTGCCTGTTTGAGGGTGAACTGGATTGGAGCCCATTTGGGCTTTCATAGGGGTGTGCACCATTTTCCACCCTTGGATCTTGGATCATTGGATCCAAACAAACTTTAACGTAATCTAGTCATCTTCCAAATCCAACCATCTAACCTTCCAACTCCATTTTCACCCTCTCCACATCTGAATCTCTAGGTCCATTCACCTTTGAATCAACGACAAGCTAATATGACCTTGGTTGCGTCTAACATGTCATGGATGTAAGTTCACCTAGCACACCTCAAATTCATGGATCCTAAATGTGATTATCTCTTAAACAGGTAAATTTGTTTCTACAATGATGTAACCTCCACATGACAGAGGTGGCTCTAGCCACCATTGAATGCCTGGATAACGAGATTTCTACAGAAGCCCTAAATAAAAAGGGAAATCAATGGGAATTACAAGGGTTTCATAAGACTAAGGGCATATGCTTGGAACACCAAATTTCTGAGAATGATGGCCAACAGCTGGACATAGGCTCCCAACAACACTATGACCTATCTAGAGTGAATAAAAAGGGTAGCAGTAAGACCCAAACTTCACTAGATCTAGAGTAAAGGAAAGACATGGATCAAAATGCCAATTTCCCAAATTCAACATTGTACATGGTGAAACTACCAAATCATCTATCTCTATTGTCTTTTGTAGGTTAGTTAACTACTTTAATGAGAGATATTTCCTCCATTCATCTTCAAGGAGACATACAAGTTTATATTTCTAAAAAAGAGGGCTACAAACCATGTATTAAACATCATGAATTTCATGATATTAAGCTAATTATAGGTCTCAATCACAACATTAATATGAATAAGCAAAAACCACACATTTATCTCATCATTCTTAAATTATGTAATCATCGACATTAACCATATAATAATTTAAATAATGACGTATAAGATAGATACACAACATATGAGATAAACTCGTAGCATATGAGATAGCCCAAAATTATGAGTATGGAAGTGAAATTCCGAATCCAAACATTTGATATATTTGAAACTTGTAGCACAACTGATTAATCCTAAATAAGTTTCAAACGCCAGTCATAAGCATATCAAACAACCTATGATCCATTAAGATGGAAATAACCACACAATTTAAGCATTCATTAGCATCATGGACAAATAAGATAACTTCTCATCCATTAATGTACAATGATTTAGGAATTCTCTCATAAATGAAATAGGACCATACATCAACAACCAACATAACAAGCATAATCATCATCCATAATAAAAAATGCATAAACCATTATACTTATCTAAGTGTGTTTGACTAGCTAGCAATTGAAGGTGGGACTTCGACTCTCCACCCAACCATAGGCCAGGTACATTACAATCTCTCTTGCAGCTAACCACCCCCAAGATAGATCCACAGTCCTTGGAAATGCGTGCATAAGGGAATTCACATCAATGTCTTGGTCAAATGCTCAAGAGATGGAGTCCATTGTTCTAGTAGTTCATCAATTACTCTCTAGAAGTAAGCACCGCAATAATTCACTTACTCTTTGAGTTTCAAAACACAGGTGTTCACCCAACTTCCAAAGGGGGTATATTACTCAGTTCCAAGGGATTGAATCCACTATGTGTTGAAAATGTAACTATGGTTGGTCTTCATAATTGCTATTGTAATTTATCATTATGTATTTATTGAAATATTGAAAAAGAAAGAAATAAAAAATATTTTTTAAGCATCGGTTTCATGCACTTTTCAATTGTTCATTAGGTCAAAGCCTCCATTGAAGCTTCTAGGGTTTTCTTGAGTCATAAGAGTCAGTATCATATGTATTTGACCCTTCTTGGGCTTTTGTATTGTGTAAAGAAAAATTATTTTGAGTCAAATATGTCATTTTACACCTCCTCACCAAGTCAGCCCTGCCTTGGTGAAGTCGGCCCTATATGGGGAAATTCGACCTAGTGAACTATATATATAAGTAGAATTCGACCTCCTTGGAATTCATTCACAAAAAGTTTGATCTACAGTGAAAGAGTAGAATAAAGAAGTGTGAAATCTATAGGAAGGAAGAAAAACTCAAGGAGAAGTAAAAGACGAGTTTTTGGGCATCTCTCTCTCACACGTGCGAGTTCTTCTAGGGTTTCTGGTAATTGTCGGGGGCCGAAATTTTTGATCTTTCTGCAGGTTTGAAGTTATGTTGTAGGAGGGATGAAATTTCAGTTGGAGAATATTTTGAGGGTGTTGACCATTGTGACTTTAGCGGTATTTGTCTACTTGGAATAAGCGCTGACTTGGTGATTGGAGGAGGTCTTTGTCTTGGTCAAAAGGTCTTGGATTGTATCACTTTGACTTGGTTCAATTAGAGAGGAATATTTCGAGTAGGTTTTCCCCTAGGAGAGAGGTTTTGGCCTAGATGAGTGCCTACATCTTATGTCTCTTTTTGTTGTGATCTTCATGTATTTTTTATTTGGTAATTACTTATGAAATATAACATAATATAGAAGTAAATAAGTCAACACATATCACAAGTAATTATCAATAAAAGAGAAATCAAAGCCCTAATAACTACATGTATTGATTTCTCAACATGGTATCAGAGCTAAGGTGAAGAAAGGACTATTTAAAGATCACTTTGTTAGTTACCTTTTAGGAAAAAATACTTGAAGGAAAGAAATTTTAAAAGGAAGGTCTATCTAAGCACCCCTCATTCATGGCAAGCTATTTGAATATGGGACTCAAGACCCTTAAAAGTATCTTATAAGTTGCAAGAAGTTGTCGTATCAATGTCATTTACAATATATAAAAAGGAGTAAAATATGGAGGACTCTTTTTTCACTTAGAGGTACATTTGATGATGACAATGTTTGGATCATTGATAGTGGAGCCTCAAGACACATGAAAAGAGAAAGTGGATAAATTCAAACCATATAAAAAAGATCATCATCTCATTCAGTAGAGCTTGGAGACAAGAAGAGCTATGCAATCATAGGTCTTGGATCTACTTCATTGGAAATGGAAGATGTTGGAAAACTTCACCTCAACAAAATTCTCTATCTCCCAAGTTTGAAAAATAATTTACTTTCTATTTATTATCTAGAAAATAAAGGAGATAGAATTGCCTTTGTAGATGGAAAATTTCTTGTTTGGGGAAGGGAATCAAGTATTGAAAAGGATAATTTTATTGAGATTCATGAGGGGAGGTTGTATAGACTTTTAACACCTCCTCCTCAAACTATTGTTCACATGGATATTAGTCCCTTTGAGCTTTGGCATAGAAGGTATTGGCACCTTAATTATAAAGTATTTCCCTCCCTAAGTAAAATGGTGAAGGGCATCCCCAACATGAAGGAGGACCATGAAGGAGTATGTAAGGGATGTGATTTGGGAAAGAATACAAAGAAACCATTTAAAAGCATTGACAAACGGTCTAAAGAAGTATTAGACCTCATTCATTCCATTGTTTTTTGGACCAATGGAAGATAAATCTCTTAGAGTCCATCTGTATTATGTGACCTTCATTGATTATCACTCCAACAAGACTTTGATTTATCTTCTCAAATCTAAGGATGAAGTGTTTCAAAAGTTCAAATAATTCAAATTAGAGGTGGATATCTTCACAAAAACGAAGATAAAGACCCTTAGGTACGACAATGGTAGTGAGTGTACATCTAAGGAACTCATATCCTTTTGCAAGGAAGCATGTATTAAGGGGGAGCTCATAGTTCTCTATAATCCTCAATAAAATGGAGTAGAAGAGAGAAAGAATAGGACCCTTGAAGAATGCATTAGAACCATGATATATGACCAATACCTTCCAAAATTCTTATGGGCAGAAGCAACTATGATGGTAATATACATACAAAATAGAAGTCCTCATAGAATTATTGAAAGTATGACACCGAAAGAAGCATTTTTAGGGAAGAAGCCAAATGTAGATCATCTATTAATCTTTGGATTCCCTGCCTACATTCATATTCCTAAGGATAAGATAAAGAAGTTGGATTCTACTAGTATGAAGGTTTTTTTTTTGGTTATATCCTTTCATCAAAGGCTTATAGAATTTACATAAGAGAATATCGTCAAATTGAAGTTAGCAGAGAAGCCATATTTGATGAAAACTTTGCATACAAAAAGTCCAATGATATTCCCATTGAGCTCAATGAAGAAGATATACCACTCTTTGGAAAATAAGAGCAACATGACAAAGCACCTACAAATAAATAAGAAGAAGGACCAAGTGAAGCCATTCAACCTACAATAATTCCTGAAGAAACGAAGAGGCTAGCCTAGTTGAGATCCACACTTAAAGACGTTGAAGGACATGGAACAATGAAAGGTACTTTCAAAGAAATCAAGAAGCCAAAGAGGTACTCTAGATATTCAACATATAAGATGAAACTAATTGTAGCAGAACCAACCACATTTGGACAAGTCACTAATCATGATTAATGGAAGAAAGCCATGCAAGAAGAATATCAATCAATCATGAAAAATGGGGTTTGGGAAATTGTTAGTAGACCTATTGACAACTATGTTTTCACCTCTAAATGGATCTACAAAATCAAACATGTGGTTGGTTGGAGCATAGATAAATACAAGGCAAGATTTGTAGCAAGTGGTTTCGCTCAAAAGGAAGGAGTGGACTACAACGAAACATTTACTCCTACAGCAAGGTACACTACCATTAGATCCTTGATTTCTTTAGCAACTACTATGGGATGGAACATCTACCAGATGGATCTCAAAACAAATTTCTTGAATGGAACTACAGATGAAGAAGTGTACATTGAACAACCAGAATGTCTTGAGATACATAGCAGTGAGGTTGAAGAAGGCTCTATATGGCTTAAAGCAAGCACTTAGAGCTTGGTATGCTAGAATGGATGCATATCTTTTAAGGATTGGATTTTTCAAAAGCTCTGAAGGCTCAAACCTCTACATCAATGTAGTGAAGAATGAGATAGCCATCATTATATTATATGTGGATAATTTAATTCTTACAGATATGGAGAATAGAATTCAAGAATGTAAGAAGATGTTGGGAGAAAAAATTGAAATGAAATATCTAGGACTTATGTATTATTATTTGGGCTTGGAAGTTTGGAAGAAACTAGGAGATATATATCTTGGTCAAGGAAAATCTACTATCAAGATTCTACAAAAGTTTGGTATGATGGATTCTAGGCCCATGACAACTCCAATGATAACTAACTTAAAGAAGTTGAGAATTTCATACTCTAGCCTCATTAATCCCACATGTTATTATCAATTGGTTGGATCGTTGATGTATTTGGTGAATACTAGACCCGATATATGTTATGTCGTAAATGTTCTAAGTCAATTTTAGTTGGAGCCATGTCATGATCATTGAATATTTTTCAAGCATATCTTGAGGTATTTGTGTGGGACTATTCATCATTTCCTAAAGTACTATGGAAAGGAAATTTGATTAATAGGTTTCATCGATTCTGATTGGGGTGATAGTGAGACTAATGGAAGAAGCACTACCAGTGATTGTTTTAGTCTGAGATCCACAATGATTTTTTGGATGAGTCATAAACAAGACTCAATTTCTTTGAGTAGTGTTGAGGCTGAATATGTTGCTACTTGTGATGTTGGAAAAGAAGTGGTTTGGGCAAGGAAGCTTATGTCATATTTGTTTGGAGGGCCCTTGGATCACATAGTTATAAGTTGTGATAACCAAAGCAACATCAAAATGTCTAAGGACTCAATGTTCCATGCTAGGACTAAGCATTTTAATAATAAGTACCACTATATTAAAAGTTTCGTACAAGATGGGGTCGTGAAGCTACAATATGTTCTGAAAAATGAACAAGTAGTTGATGTGTTAATGAAATCTCTCCCCAATAAGAATTTTGAATATTTTAGAAGCATGCTTGGATTGGTGGATATATATGATTTGGTTGAGAGGGAGAGATGAGTACCTTAGGCTGTGTGCCCATATGATGATACTTGGGAGGACATCTTGGCCTAGATGGTATTGAGATCTTAGTTATAGTTTAGCCTAGATGATGTCTAGATCCCTGTGTGACAGGGTATGTTGGTCTTGATGATATGGAGGCCCCTTTTTAGGGTTGATATCTTGACCTAGATGATACCTAGATCCTTATGAGGGTTGGTGTCATGGCATGGAGGCCTAGATGGTATCTATATCAAGTTGGATTGATACCTTGGTTGTAGCTTGATGGTACCTATAGCTACAAGTTGCCTCGATGACACCTTAGTCCTTGTTGGGTTAATATCTTAGCAGTTAACCTAGGTGGTATCTAGATCCCTAACATTGTGTATCCTAATACTCTTCTGAGAACATGTAAATTTGAATTCATTTTTGTACCTATTTGTACAATAATGAATACCTCCCTAGTTAAGAGGGAGTGTTGAAAATGTAACTATGGTCAGTCTTCATAATTTCTATGTAAGTTATGTATTTATTGAAATAGTAAAAAAGAAAGAAAGAAAAATAATTTTTTAAGCATGGGTTTCATGTTATTTTCACTTGTTCATTAGGTCAAAGCTTTCATTGAAGGCTTATAGGGTTTTCTTGAGTCATGAGAGTTAGTGTCATAAGCACTTGACCCTTCTTGGGCTTTATATCATGTAAATGAAAAACATTTTGAGTCAAATCAGTCATTTTACACCTCCTCACTAAGTCAGCCCTGCCTTGATGAAGTTGGCATTGTTTGGGGAAATTCGACCCAATGAATTGTATATATAGAAGGATAATTCGGTCTCCTTAGCATTCATTCACAACAAGTTCTATCTGCAGTGAAAGAGTACAAGAAAGAAGTATGAAATCTAGAGGAAGGAAGACAAACTTAAGGAGAAGTAAAAGACAAGTTTTTGGGCATCTCTCTTTCACACGTGCGTGTTCTTCTAGGGTTTCTTGGTAACTGTCGGGGGCTGAAATTTTGGATCTCACCGTAAGTCCAAAGTTTAATTGTAGGAGGGACGAAATTTCAGTTGGAGAAGATTTTGATGGTGTTGACCCTTGTTTACTTTGGAAATATTTGTCTACTTGGAAGGAGGGAAAACTCAATGATTAGAGGAGGTATTTGTCTTGGTCAAAAGGTCTTGGATTGTATCATTTTGACTTGGTTCTATTAGAGAAGAAGACTTTGACTGGGTTTTTCCCTAAGAGAGGGGTTTTTCCCTAACTGAGTGCCTAAATCTTGTGTCTCTAGTTATGGTAATCTTCATGTATGTTTGATTTGGTAATTTATTGATGAAAGATAACATAATAATGAAGTAAATAATCCAACACATATCACAATTAATTATCAAGAAAAGAGTAATCAAAACCCTAAGAACTACATGCATTGATTTCTCAACACTATGAAGATGGTTCATTAGTAATTTAGCAATCACTAAGTGATTCATCAACAAATAAAAAGCACTAAGTGGTTCATTAGCTAAACAACAAGAACCTAGTGGTTTAATTAACCATTAAAGAAGCACTTAGTCATTCATCAACTAAAAAACAAGCACTAAGTGGTTCATCAATCAAACAACAACACTAAGTGTTTCATCAGCCATTTAATAATCACTTAATGGTATAATATTCCATTTAGAAGGCACTTGGTGGTTCATAAGCTAAATAACAAGCACTAAGTGGTTCATAAACCAAACAATGAGCATTTAATGGCTCATCATACAAACAACAAGCACTAATTGTTAGGTTATTCACTGAGTTTCACATAGGCCACATAGGCTTAGACAAGGAATTTAGTGGTCTTAATCATTATCACATGGCTTAGTACCTAGGGTCACAAAGTATAGGATCAAGGTCATAGAGCAAAAACTCAAAGCCACATAACACAAGCTCAACAAACCACAATAGTGTTGTATGATCATCAATATCATGCTCCACATCACCTAGAATCATCCTTTAATTCACTCTATTCTCTAAGAACACTCGAGTGTTAATGGACTGGGGCTAAAGAGGTAGAGAGAAAAACTAACTCTACCTCACAATGAGCAACCAACAAACATGAAAACCAAATATAGAGAGATAGGGAGCCATTGTGAGCGAGAGAGACATCACCTGTCTTAGGACTAATCACTCAGAGTCGAGTAATGAATTATTGATCAAATGAACTCCATTGACACTATTATTCATCACTTTTAGATTTTGCAATATAATTGCAAAATAAGAACACCCCTACCTCTTAGCCGACCAATAAAATTATGTCTAAATGACTAATTGACCATCTGCTAACCTGAGACTAAGAGGGAGGGAGTCGACCACTTAAAAGAATTACTGCTCAAGTGGTGAAGTTCAACCATAAAATTGTCCACTGTTGTGCTTAATATTAAGGATAATTGTTTGATGACTACTATCCGTTGTACATATGCTATTATTCCATGTAGAAAATGATGAGGTGGTGATCATAGTTTCTGCCTATATACATAAGTATGAGATTAATAAACTGTTGTTGAAGGAAGCACAATGGTACAGGTTAGGATCCATTGACAATTAGAAGGGATAATATTTTTAAAGGTTTATTGCATCATGATTAGAAGGGATTTTTTTTTGCATCCATATGATTGCAACTTTATATATATATTAATGGTTATCAACATATGGGCAACATATATTGTTCCCTTATAAGTCACATTACATAGCACAATATGCATGTACAAGGCATAATTTCATATCTCATGATATGTTGATTGCAATTATTGATTGGGCTTATGATATGTTATATGATGGTGCATCGGATCATGAATATGGGATAATGTTTTATCTAAATATGATTCCACACACTTTTATGAGTTGACATTGCGTGAAATAGTTGGAAGTGTAGGTTAAGGTGGTGTAAATGCACCGTCAGTTCTAGTAATGAAACGATGTGAAAGTAAATATTTCTCCCTGTCAGTTGACCAATGACCATTGTGCTAGGGATAGAAACCCCAACCGTCATGGCATGCTGAGCAAGAAATGAGTGTGGCGCAACGCACGGTTGGTGAACATTTGGCATCTTGGCAACTGGGAGGCATTGTAACAGGCTAGTATATTCAACACTTATGTTTGGCTATTTGTTAAATGGTTGTTTACATGTGTTTCCCCTCCGTCTTATTCGTTCCCTTCAAAATTTCATGCACAACAAGTTAAATTGATGAGCCTATGTTTGTTTGACCCAAACAACATGGCCACCATGCCCTCTGTTAGTTTCGTTCAACTCACTTAGTATATAGTCATATTTTCACCTTGTAGACTTTGTCTCAGCTACCTTTGTAAAATAAATAACATTATGTTGATTCATGGCTTAAAGCATACCATTCTTCATCATTTTCCCTTTGGAATAGTTATGACATCGTCAGGTCAAAGGTTGTTTTTGTTATGGCTCCATGGGGTTATTGTTATAAGAAGAAATCTCGTTCCCTTTGGCAATTATCATAATCCAACAAAAGATTTCATATTATACCAAATGAATAAGTTCAATGCAAATGAGCCCAAGCTGGATATGATATGAACCTATTCAAATTTTAAAAATTATAATTATTCAAAATATCTAGGCACTTGATGATTTTGAAGCCCTCAAAGGGTTATCATTCTGTTGAAAAGTTATATTTTGGGTACATATGAATGAAGTCCAGCCTGTAAATATCGTTGGGTTTCTAATTCGATTTTATATAGTAGCCACATGTACATTATTATGATTTCAATTATGAAGTCAAAACCCTCCATCATGCACTGTTTTGTACTTTCTCATGTTGTTGTTGAACTTGCACATGTTTTATAATTTGTTTGAAAAATGCTATCACGAAATTGTAAAGGGGATGAGATTGTTGTTGTGCCAAATTGTGTATCATGCATTAGGTAATGATTATTCTTGGCAGCTATAGGCAGACGAGGCAGGGGAAGATGCAACATGCCATTGGGAATTTGGCAACAAGGCATAAATATAAAGATTCGGTTTTCAATAAACTTTAATGCAAATTCTAACTAATTCGGGAAGCTCGCTACTGCAGGGCATCTTTACCTAGGTCCCCCACCTACAATTAGCCAATCACCTTTCTCTAATGAACCTCACCAATCTGCTTTGCATCCAAATCAAAATGTTCATGAAATACCCTATCAAAATAATGATGGTTGGGATTATACTCCTTCTGATAACGCTTCACAAACATATCAAGGTTGAGAAAAAACCAATCAAATTCCCGCTAGATAACTTGAGTCTTCAAAGAGTCATGCTAATTATGATTCATCTGCTCATTCCGATAAGTCAACTTCTATCATGCATAGTGCTATTGTCCATCCATCTGCCAATTGTGATGAATCACATGAAGTTCCAGCCCCATCTATGTCTAATTTAGATGATGTAATTGCTGCTAGGTTCCCACCAAGGAAAATAGCCCCTGAAGTAGCCAACTCAAAACTCCAAAAGAGCTTGGACAAAAATGAACCAGACAGAAAAGTAATTCAGATTAATTCTTCTACTGTATAAGAAACATCCAAGCATTCTATTATTTTCAACGCTTGTTTAAGGAAAGTGGCAATGGGTTGAATGCTTACAAATTTTAATTGTCATTTTATTTTGTGATTATGATGCACTTGCTCTCCTAACATTATTTTGGACAGTATATGATGATACAGACTTCATGCCCTTTTGATATACATTGTGGGCTATGGTTATGTACATTTTGACTATTAGCATGACCCATATATTTGACAATTGGCAAAATTTTGATGGATGGGAAATATGATGGTTAATTTTGATGATTATGATATTATAGCATTATATTTTCATAGTATGCATTAAAAGAGAGATACAAGGAGGAAATGATGCATTATTAATAATATTAGTTTCAATGTTTTGATGTTTCTATGTGGACAGTGGGCCTCCCTCCCTCTTAAGTTTTATTCCCTCCTTGTTCATTTTGGTCAATTCTTATTTTAGTTTTGATAAATTAGTGGTTAAATAAACCAACATATAACCACCTGACAGTTATGAGCACCTGCATAAAAGGAAAAGGGATATGTAGAGTGAAGGATCCTCACTTCTACATTTTGATATGATTTATTGTTTAGTTCACTTCAGTTTTTGGTTGCTTTGGACTTGCTTAAGAGTGCTAGGAGACTGATAAGCTTGTGTTGCAGGTCATGTTTTAAAAAGTAGCAGCAACAGGGGTTAATTAAGTTTATGTTTTGTGGGATCAGGTAATCATAGTTTGATCATTGATGAGTTTATTAAAACTAATGTTTATTTTCCAACACTGATGAGTCTGGTATTTATGCAGTGTACCAATGTCCAAGAGTTTGAATCTATACCAGTTGCAACAACTTGAACTTGTGTTAGATTGTTGATTACTTGCATATGATTAAGTGGTTACAGAAACACTGTCATTTGTAAAGGGTCTTGATTACATAACTTTGACAGTGTGTCAAGCTTATTTCCAACATTTTTGAACATTTTTAAAGCAGATTCAATGAAAGATCTTTTCATGAGCTTTCCATCTTGCCTATTATTTCTGATATTTGTCTTTCTTACTTTTATTATGACAACTTCCTTTGTCTTGTATGTAATGTTTATGTTGGCAATGCATTTCTATCATAAAATTGTGTTGTAGATATTTTGTTTCAAAGTATATGTTTTCTTTTGTTACATGTTATGCAGTATAATTGTTGTATAAGACATATCCTGTGTCATCCATGGATTACAATTGTTCCTTTTTATGTCTTTTAACTGTTTAAGTATTCAACTCCCCTACATTCTATTTGTTACAACTATAAAGATACAAGCCATGTTCTCATTGTTCCTAGAATAGCCATTTAGGAATTTCTAAAGATGTTGGATGATTGAAGGTGCAAATTCTGTCATCAACATCCTTTCTGGTGACCATACTAGGGAGTTCAGATTGCTTGCTTTTTATTTTAATTGTTTTCTATTTCATTGGCTATTTCATTTTAGTTTTTCCTCTTTACTTTTTATTTTTCTTTACATGTTTTCATGTCTGAAGGGTTATTACAAGAGCTTCCCATTTAAGCCTGTTTGACAAACAAGAAGATATTGTTTCTTTGCTAGTACTGCTTACTAAACGATATGCAAACGAAAAGCTTAATATAGGTCAGTTACTTACCTTCTCTGATTTACTTGCGAGATATTATTACGAAAGGCTTCCATTACGACAAGTTGATTAAGTTGAAATTAATGGCTTATCCAAGACATGTTAAACCTGATATTCAATTAGGATTTTCATATCAATTTAGTATATCTACTGGGTTGTTAAATATTATGCTAGATACTGCTAGGGCCAGAGAGGAACTCGAGAGAGCTTGGGCCACTATATTTAATGACATAAAATTGGTTGATGCCCATGAAAGACAAATACTTTCCCATCATAGCGCGAATTAAATCTTTTGATAAATGCAACCATCTACCCATCGGCCAAGGTCTAGATCTCACGCACCTAAGGATCCTTCTAGATAATCACGTAGGATTAGGGGGTTTTCACCAGAGTTGTATTCATTAGTTAAGGTCAGACAATGAAAACAAAAGTTTAAATCTACTGAATGAAAGCTTAGGTGTTCCGTGTTTGATACTCAACTAATTCCTATTGTTCAATTACAAGCCTCAACTACAAAAGGTCTTAGGACAATTTTTCGGCCTTTAACTGCTTAGATTGCAAGAAATGCCTTTTTGGGAAGTGTATTTAGGGTTATACCCCGTAATTTGACTCTAGTGATCCTAAAAAATTATTAAAAAAACTGGCATTTTTTAATTTTTTGAAGACCACAACGTTACTCCATGGCATGTACCTTCACCTTTAAATATGGCAGCTACTGCCCAACCTCTTCCTAAATTTAAGGATCATCTTCCTAAGTTCACGGGATATGGGACATGCATAGTGGATGACCATCTATATGCTTTTTCGAATGCTTGCAACAACATTGGGGCAAATGCCAATGACATCTACATGAGGTTGTTTGTGAATAACCTTGTAGGAAAAGATGCCTTAGATTTTTATAATTTTCCTCCTACAACCTTTTCGAATTGGGCTGAACTTTGTTATTGGTATAATTCTACTTTTGGATAGCAACAGAGCCCTGCTAATCACACGTTAATCACCTTAAATAATATAATGGCATGGCGTTTCAAAATGGCGAAACTATTAAGGCATTCAACTTAAGGTTTAAAAAGATTTACAATAAAATACCTTAATTAATTAGATCTCATGGTCAGGCAACCTTAATACATTATTACAACACCATACCATCTATCTATAAGCAAAGTATTGAGGAAAAAATTGTCGCAAATGCTGCAGATGCCCTACATACTTGTTTGGAGTATGAAGATCAACTTAATAGAACTGGTTTCCCAGTTGCAGAGTAAAACAAAAGTCCTAAAATGAACATTATCTTGAATCTTATACAAGATATGATCAATCACATGATTTATTTCGAAAGAAAGGTTTCTTGTGCAATTATCAGCTTGCCTTCAACCTCCAAACTTGAATTTACCTCACCTGCTTTTTTCCAAAACAAACCATGGTGTAACTTATGTGATGCTCATCATGATGAAAAGACTTGTGAAACCACGAAGGCTTCCAAAGAAAAATGCTTTGGAAAGAAAACTCTAACTATAAATAATTTACCTTCTGTAAATACTCTTGACTGGTTTGATGAATCAAGGGTTCTTGTTGTAAATATTCGATCCCAGAATTATAACAATAAAAATAACAATAACAACTACAATAAAAATCCCGTTAATCCGAATTCAAAGGGGTCTTCAACTAAAAAATATAACAGGACAACAAAAAATTATGATTCAGAAAATGGAAATCAATCACATGTAAATAATTCTACTACTTCTAAAAATATAACATTTTAGATGATTTGGCGAAAATTAGGTCTAATGCAACCTTACTAGCTTTAGCTAAGACTTCCAAATAAGCTGAAAATCTTAAAACTTTTTTAGGAGGTTAGAATAAATCGAAATCAATAGCTTCAAAAAGTACTATTACTAAAATTGAAGAAGAAGATGAACAACTCTCTTTATGTTATGTTGATAGTATTTCTGATTCTAAAAAGCCTAAAAATCCTCCCTTCTATGCCACAATGAAAATAATGGGTAGAATTGTGCATTATTGTCTTATTGATGGAGGATTAGGTCCTAGTGTTATATGTAAAATGATCATGGAAGAGTTAGGTTTGTCATGCACTAATCAAAGTTCAGAACCCATGTTGACCTTTAATAAGTAGAAACAACTTACAATAGGTGAAATTAAAGATGCCACTTTAGTAATGTGTGCACATCCTAAGATTAGGATAACTTGTAATACCCAAGTTCTAGACATGGGCGTCAGTAATTATTATATCATTTTAGGTAGAGAGTGGAAATCCCTTACAAGTGTCTACTACTCTATGGATGGCACCCATATTATTATACCAAGAGGTCCTAAGAACATAATTGTTTATAGAGAGGAAAGGATAGTCCCCTATGTTGAAAAGTTGTCACAATCCTCTTTAACTTTATTGAGGAAGATATGGGAATTTATACTATCGTTGTTGATGAAGAGGTAACCAAAAATCTTCATAAGGATCCTCATCTTTATCCCCAAGATGTATGGCAGTTGTTGTTTGATGGGGTTACCTCTCAACATGGTAATGGTGCAAGAATCCTATTGCAAAATAATTTTGCACAAAAACACATTTTTGCTTATCATTTAAATTTCGTTTGCACAAATAATGCAACGAAATTCAAAGCTTTAATTTTTGGTCCAGAAAATGCATTAAAACTTGATTGCCCGAATTTACATGTTTTTGGAGATTCAAAGTTAATCGGCAATCTAGTAAACGAGGCCTACAAACCTTCTAATAAACTTATGCGTAGGTAGATCGCTCTAGCCCTTGAATTAATTTCAAATTTCTCACAATTTACTCTCTCTCATGTAAATAGAGGAACCGATTTAATCGCTTATAATATTGCATTGTTTGTTGCAAGACTGGACAAGCATGGAATAACAAACAAACCAAACTATCCTATAATCACCTTGTATAGACCGCACTTGCCATACAATGATAAGTATTGGAAATTTTTTGAAGATGGTGATACCTTACTAGATTTCCTCATAAATGAAAGTCATGAACCATCTAAAATCATTTATCTAGAACATAATCAGTTTCCAAAAGGGTTCGCACCCTTGGAAGACACGTTTTCACCTAGTGATGCATCTAAAGTTAACTCCGCAGAAAGAAAATTCACGAAAACAACAGATGAAATAGAGCAGGTAAATATCGGAACTAATGAAGAACCTAAAATGTTGAATTTATGAAAACATTGCTTTCCACAAGAAAAGGAGAAATTCCTTGATCTCCTTCATCAGTTTGCAGATGTGTTTGCATGGTCCTATAGCAATCTCAAGGGTTTTGACCCTGCAATGATTAGTCATGCTATACCTCTTAAAAGGGCAGCCAATCCTGTCAAGCAAAGACAAATATCTTTAAATCTAGCTCTAGGAGCTACCATTAGAACAAAATTAGATAAACTTCTAGCAGCTCACATTATCTTTCTTATTCGATATATGGACTAAGTTGCCAATTTAGTTCCGGTTAGAAAGAAAAATGGTCAGATTCGTCTGTGTAAAGATTTTAGATCTCTCAATAAAGCAAGTGTTTGAGACAATTATCCCCTTCCTAATATGGAGTTGTTGTTGTAGCAAGCTTTAGGCTCACAAATGTTATCATTGCTTGATCATTTTTCTGGTTATAATCAAATTCACATCAAGAGGACTGATAAACATAAGACTACCTTTACTTTAAAATGGGGAACCTTTTCTTTTAAGTTCATGCCCTTGGGATTAACAAATGCTAGAGCTTCTTTTCAAAGGGCCATGAACATTGCTTTTGTAACATCCCTCATGAAAATTCCATGTAAAAATATATATAAGGCCACGGTGATGGGACATATATTCCAAGCTGAATGGTGGGGGGACATCCTAATAGGTGTTGATTTGGTTTATTATGGCTAAGGAAATTGGCAAGGCAATGGAAAAGGATTTGGAAAGGTATGAGGCATTTATTGGCACTCTATTTCTATAAATAAAGGAAACTACACCTAATCCTCAGTGATTGGGGAATTGAATGTGAACAGTCATCGAGAAGATGAACTGAATAATCACATTCATGTATATAATAGATAGCTGGCTAAATGAATAAATGAATCAGTTTTTTGGAGTTACTCCTGGCCTGACATGGTATCAAAGCACAGGTCCCAGGTTCCTTTTTTAGGCGTGCTTTGTAACTCCTCTATGCCATAACGCATCTGTATGCTTATGCATCTGTTGGTTAATGCCTGACTTGGGTAACGCCTAACAGAGAATGCTTGTCACATGCATTGGTAACGGTTGAATTCAGAAAATAGATTTCTTGCAGTCCTTCCAAATCACCTGCCCTCGCAGCGTCATGAAGGTCTTGGCTTATCTGAGAAAACTATATTCTTCTTGCTGGACTTTGTTGAAGCTTTAGGTTGTGGCTTCTCATCACTTTTCTTCTGTTTCGATTTTGTTGCATTTTTGGTTTGCACCTTCTTATAATCGTCTGAAAGATATATCTTCTGAGAGGATTTTGTCAGAGATTTGGGTTGCACCTTCTTGTCATCCTCTGGAAGATCATTCTTCCGGCTGGATTTTGTTGATGCTTTGGTTTGCGCCTGCTCCTTCAGCTTCTTCTCGTATGCCTGCTTTGCCATGTCAGGTGATAACAAACCATGCTCCATCATCCAGTTATGTGCCATTTCGCTGCAAGGTATCTGCTGGTGAAGCGACGAGTAGAATATTCTAAGAGGGTCTCTCTCCTCCTCAAATCCGTGCATTCCATCATTTTTTTGCGTAAACATGATTCCATAAAGTGGATTTTTGGAATGGTGATATCTATGGTTCGATGAGCGATAAACCAAACCATATTTTTGACAGTTACGAGAAGTCATTTTTCCGACGGCTTTGGGAGATTTAATTTGGCTAGAGCTAAGCTCAAGTCTTCAGATTAACACAAATGCTAATTGTTCATATATATGCAGTATATACTGTGGTAGCGTTCAATTATTTATGTATATGCGCCTGTTATGTGATAGCTATGATACGGTGATAGGGTTTAAACAAAAGCGCTCAAATTGTTTTTGCGGTGATATATATGGTGATAGAATGGTTATCAATATTTGTTTCAATGATGAGTGATATATAAATGGCGTAGCAGAATTCTATCCCTGCTCAGATTTTGGATGAATACATTTTCATATCATAATCATTTTTTTTAGCAGCAGAAGTTTTTTAAGAGCAATTTTTTTTTCGCCACCAAAAGTATTAGTCTATCAGCAAAAGTTTTTTATATCAGCAGAAGTAATCTTTTACAGAATGCATTCAATCATCTCTATGATAGGAATAGTTCTCACTGGCAAGGAGAACTATCTTGATTGGTCCCGGATGGTACAACACACCCTCATTTTCAATGAGCTGTGGAAAGGAGTGTGTGTCGGAGAAGGAGACAGTGACCCAGAAAAGCCTACATCAGACAAAGATCTCGCCATCTGGGAAAACAAGAACAACAAAGCGTATGCATTAATCGCAGCGTCTGTAAATAAGGAGGTGAGTCGCCACATTTCAACATATTCAATTGCCTTTGAAGCTTTACAAAAGCTGAAAGAGCTCTATGACTCACATTCTGCACTTGAATTCGTCCAACTTATGATTAAACTCTTCACTCTTGAACTGCAAAATAATGATCCTCTTGCTCTTGCATCTTAAATAAAATATATAATGCATGATATCAAATCCACTAAAGTTGAGTTGGATATCTCTCTTATTGCTTTTCTCAAGGCATTGTATCCTACATACTCCAATTATCTTGAGTCTTTGCAAGCAAATGGAAATCTCAAGGATATAACCTTTGACTCTCTTGTGAAAAAATTTCTTGAAAGAGAAAAATCCTTTGGAAAGAAGACAGTCCCTGAATCTTCTGAAGAGACTGTATGCCTGGCTCATAAAGAAAAATATCCTGCTCAAGATTCTGCAAGAGGAAGAGGTGGACGAAGAGGAAGAGGAAGATATTTCAGAGGCAGGGGGCAGACATTCTCAAGGAGAAAGGGAAGATTTGCACTATATTCGGTGCAAAAGAAATGGATCACATGATGCATCCACATGCAAGCTACCATGGGACAAAATTGAGCAGAGAAGAAACCAACAGAAAGGTAAAACTGATGATACAGACAAAGGTAAAGCACCTGAATCCGCTCACTATATTGAGGCACAATGTAACATTGGAGTAAATGAAGATTTGTTTAACACTTCACTTGCTTCTTGGAAAAATGACTGGCTGCTTGATTCAGGAGCAACCTGTCACATGACTCATAGAAAAGACTTTTTGAAGATTTCACTGACAATGTTGATGGAGTAGTTTACTTTGCAGATCAGTCAAAAATCAAGCCATCATGGCTTGGCACAATCAGGCTTAAACTGCCTGGTCTCCCAGA
>APFE030764661.1:21573-49108 GCA_000404065.3 Pinus taeda
AAAAGGTTTTGCACAGAAGGAAGGGGTCGATTATGAGGAAACTTTTTCCCCCACAGCAAAATGGGCCACCATCCGGACACTCTTTGCACTAGCAGCTCAGAACGGTTGGAAAGTCCATCAAATGGATGTAAAAACGACCTTCTTGAATGGAGATCTAAAAGAAAATTTTTTATGTCCCAGCCTGAAAGATTTGCTGTGAAAGGACATGAACATAAAGTATGCAAACTTGTGAAGTCCTTGTATGGCCTCAAACAAGCACCACGACCCTGGTATGAAAAACTAACTGAGCATCTTCTGAAACTCAACTTCAATCATTTTGATCTTGATGATGCAACTTTATTTGTCAAGAAAGTTGGAAAAACAGTTGTATATCTTGTGGTATATGTAGATGATCTTTTAATGACAGGGAACAATGAAAGCTATATTGCATCCATAAAGAAAGAATTAGGAAAAATCTTTGAAATGACTGATTTGGGCTATGTTCATTACTATCTTGGCATTGAAGTAACCCAACATCCAAAATCCATATTTCTTTCTCAAAAGAAATACATTGGAAATTTGTTAAACAGATTTGGCATGACAGAGTGCAATCCTCTTTCTACTCCAATGGAACAAAACTTAAAGCTCACATCTATTGAAAGAAAGGAATTTGAGGATGCAACAAAGTACAGACAGCTTATAGGAAGTCTCATCTACCTCACTACTACCAGACCGGACATTTCATTTGCTGTTGGAATCCTCTCCAGGTTTATGCAAAAGCCTTATGAGGGACATTGGTCTGCTGCAAAAAGAGTTCTAAGGTACTTGAAGGGAACTCAAGACCTTGGAATCAAGTATACACAGGTAGACGACTTCAGCTTGATTGGATACTCTGATTCAGACTTCGATGGAGATAAAGAAACTGGAGTATCTACTTTAGGATATGCTATGAGTCTTGGATCAGGAGCTGTCTCTTGGAGATCACGCAAACAATCAGTTCCAGCAGATTCCATAATAGAAGCAGAATACGTGGCAGCAGCTGAAGCAATGAAAGAAATTGTGTGGCTCTGAAAAATTCTTGAAGATTTGCAGGTAAAACAAGTACAATCAACTCCACTCATGATTGACAACACCTCTGCAATAAATTTGGCTAAGAACCCAAAGTTCCATGATCGTACAAAGCATATCAATACTAAATATCATTTGATCCGACATCATGTTGAGGCCAAAACAATCCATCTCCGCCATTGTTCCAAAAATGAGCAAATTGCAGACATCTTCACCAAAGCGCTTGGAAGAGAAAAGCTTGAAAGATTTAGAACGATGCTTGGACTCACCAACATCCCTTCAGATTAAGGGGGGGAATGTTGACACCTAATCCTCAGTGATTGGGGAATAGAATGTGAACAATCATCGAGAAGATGAACTGAACAATCACATTCATGTATATAATAGATAGCTGGCTAAATGAATAAATGAATCAGTTTTCTGGAGTTACTCCTGGCCTGACAAGAGAAAAGGAAGGTGAAATGTCACAGGCTACATGTGAGGAGGAAAATGAAGGAAAATAATGGAAAATGAAGAAAATAGAGGCCTCCTTGATAAAAAGGCTTCTGAGGATCAGTGGGTAAGATTTTTATAGGTTTTGGTGGAGCTCTCTCATTATTCTCTCTTTCGCTCATACTCTTGGAGACTTAGAGTTTTCTTGGAGCACCCTTGGAGGGTGTGGCATACTTGGATTTTTGGAGCAAGAAGGCAAAGGAAGAATAGGAAAGCATAAGAGGGCATCATGATCAGCAACTACAACGGGCTTTTATTGTAGGTACTGAGTTGCATGTATGTCTTCCTCACTAGTTTTGGCATGCATGGAACATGCATGTGGTTTCTTGGTCATGATTTGTCACTAGCATGGAGGATTGTCAGGGTTGACAGTGTATTTTCCTAGCCTTGCCATTTTTTGGATAGCCATGGAGATTGTGGGTTTATTTCCTTGTTTTGTTTTAGTTGGTTCTCATGTTTCCTTAGCTTGGGTTGAGTTATTAGTTCCTAGAATCCTTGGTTGGACAAACGCTCTAGAAGCCCTATAACAACTTGGGTTGAGTTACTAGTATTATAGCCTTGGTTGGACAAATGCTTTGGAAGCCTTGTAACAACTTGGGTTGAGTTATTAGTCATGGAAGCCTTGGTTGGCCAAATGCTCTGGAAGCCCTTGGTGGGTTGATTTACTAGTCCTGGAAGCCTTGGTTAGACAAACACTTTGGAAGCCCAACAACAGTTGTGGGTTGAGTTACTAGTCCTGGAGCCTTGGTTGGACAAACACTGTGGAGCCCGGAAGCAGTCGTGGGTTGAGTTACTAGTCCTAGGAGCCGGGTTGGAACAAACGCTCTAGAGCCTTAGAAGGTTGGGATAGAGATTGATCTGATGTTGGTTTGTGATGTCTGTCTGTGAGGTGGAATCACTGTTTGATGGGTCAAGGTGGATGGCCTCTGGAAGCCCTCAATGATTTTTTATTGATGTGTTCTATGAGATCCCACATTCATGCTTGGAATATGGCACAAGGTTGAATGGTTGAAGAGAGATTTGGATCATCAATTTTACAGCCGGGTGGAATGTGGAAGTCCTATCCCGGGTTTGGATTTTGCATCATTAATGGAAAGTTATTTCTCCTTGTATCTCTATGAGCATTATCATGGATTATATGTGGTTTATTTAGTTGTGATTTCATTGTTATTTCTGTCTCTACAATGTTGGTTATGTATGTGTTTTATGACAACAACTATGTATGGCCCTCATCGTGCTCTTACTTTTTATTAAATGATCAATGTATCTATGACCTAATGGAAGAAATGACAACTAATGTGATATGACCTAATGGAAGAAATAACAGCTAATGTGATAAAGAGACAATGCTTCATAGCGAATCTCAGATAAGTATGAGACCCCTATGCTCAGATAAGCATTAGGGGAATTTTGAGGTCTAAAATGGGCCTCCTGAGAAAAACGTACAACCAAAATAAACTTTATAAGGATTCAAGATGATGATGTCAACCATGGGGGATGATTCACTATTTTTGGAGTAAAAAAGTAAAAAGATTAAAAAATAATAAAATAATAAAACTACTTTTTCAACTCGTATTTTCAACTTATCTCCCTAAGGTTTTACTAAAATCTCGAGCGGGGGTACTTATTGGATGTAAAATTTAATTCCTCATCCAAGGAGTAGCCATGTTACATACTTTTGATGGACCTTTCTATATGAAAAATGAGAAATACATGAAAAAACATGATTGCAATCATGTTTTTCAAGTATTTCTCATTTTTTCATGTAGTGGGGTCCATCAAAAGTATGCAACTTGGGTACTCCTTGGATGAGAAATCAAAATTTTCATCCAACTAGTGTTTCCGCTCAAAATTTGAGTAAACCCCTTGCGAGATAAGTTGAAAATACGAGTTGTTTTTTTCTTTTTTCTTTTTTCCCTCTAAAATTTGATGTAATCTAATCTTATTTTATTATTTCCACTATTATTTTATAATTTCCTTAGGAGGCCCATTTTAGACCTCAATATTCCCGTAATGTTATTTACACCTGTAGGTTGCATATTTACTAAGTGTTTGACAAAATGATTGTCATGGCTAGTACGGGTCCAGTCAAGGTGTTGAACAAGTTTTTGTTCTAGTACTATCATTTCCATGTTATTTTATTGATTTAAAGAGATGGTTCAATTCTGGACAGTGACCTCAGCTCTGGGTTTGAAAAAGTGGCTCAAATCTCAGAGTTGTTGGCATAGTACTGACAAATTGGGTCTATGGTCCCCTGGCAAGCAAGCCTGTGAGAGTGACTATAGGGTTACAATCGCATGCATGCCTTTTCATGGGAGCGACTTTGGATTTAATTCATCTAAATGCTAGATTAACTCAGGGGTTGGGCATCTTGAGTTGTGGATTAGCTCCTGGGGGTCCTGAAGAACCTCAGGGAGGGCTATGTGTTGTGTTTCTGTCGATTTCATTTCCTTAAGGTTACTTAGGAGGTTGAATCATATCATATTAGCCTCTCATCGTATGTTTACCTCAGTTGGTTGGTTGCTTGGGTAGATGTAGGAGGAGCGGTGTTACAGACTGGTATCAGAGCGTGGTTGCGATTTCCTTGGGCTGTGTGTTGGTCATGCATTCATGTCGGTTTCATGTGTGTCTCTTGTGTTGTATTCCATGTGCTTGTTGCATTTGCATGGCGTTGATCATGGTTGTAAGGATGTCGCCATGTGAAGGTTGAAGGTGTTGTCATGGAGTATGTCTTAATGTATGTATGGTTGATTATGCATTGTTATGCACGTCAGTGTTCACATGTTATCAAATGACGTGAGGTGGTTGTTGTTGCCATGCATGAGGTCATGGTTGGTGTAGTTGATATGGTCATGCATTGATGACTGGACTCTAGCTAGAATGGTGTGTATATGGTTTTGCACTCATGTGTTATATGTCCATATGTAGTTGTTATGCATGTATAGTCTTGGTTATAGTTATGCATGAACAGTAGGTCAAACATGCCTTGTGAAGTCATTTTAATGAAATTTAGTTAATAAAGGTGCTATTGGTTTTTATGATGCTAATGTGTTGGCTGCGATAAAACATGAGAGTAGGTCGTCATACAAGTATTGTATGTTTGGCATGCTGGTATGTAAGTTAAGGATTGTCATATACATTAGGTTTATGTACATGTCTTTTGACGTTATGGTTACATTCATGATAGATGACAGTTGATTAGTATAGTCATATACACATGTGTCGGATATTCATGAATGATAGTAACATGTGGTTGTATGTATTGTTATTTTTGTTTATGTTAGATAACTTGATGATCATGTTACATGTTGATGAGTATGTTATAGGTTAACTTGTTGTTTTTATATGTTAGTTAACTTGCCGATTAGGGTTATAACATTAATATCTTGATGTTATATGTATCATGCTAAATTGGGTTGGACTATGCAGATGGTTATGGTTACGATATTTAGGTATGAGCCGACATATTTGTGATGACTTTGCACACATGGTTGTTATGTATGAATGATAGATGCTTATGAGTCTATGATGAGAACATGTTAGTTAGTTAGTGTTATGGATATCGTGACCTTATTTATGTTTGAGTTGACATGTTGTAAAGTTATATCTTGCTAACTAGATTTATTGTGCAAACAAGATAGCCTCCCCTGAGGTACACTAAGGTATGAGTTTGCTTATGCAGTATCCTTGGTGCTTCATTCTTGATTATGTTGTTTATTTGGTGTTGAGTGTTTGGTGTCTATTATGTCATCTAGTTTATTTATTTAACATGGTATGTTTGAAAGTTGGTTAAAAGTTTGATGAGTTGCCTAATACGAGTATGTGTTCCAACTACCAATGATCTTGTTTTAAGATGATTTTACTAACACATATGTGTCGAGACAATTGATATGTACATGAGTATAGTAGGAAATAGTTGTAGCGTTATGTCTAATAAATCTGAGTTGATTATGGATTATGACATGATTGTTAGTCTTGGAAAAGGTTGATTTCAAATTGATACATATGATTGACTTGATGTTTGGAACATGTGGTTGACATGTGTGAGTAGTTAACATGCTTGGTATTGGTATGACAAGGTAATAGTTGATATGTTTATATAACTAACAGTTGGTTGATGTGACAATACATAGTAAGCCTCGATTGCAACAAGGTAAAAAAGGTAAAAGAAAGGATTTGGACAAGAATTCCTTTGGCTATGTTTGGAAACCTTAATTCCAAATGAATGAGTGACTCACATACAGGAAGTCTTCTTAACCTTGATTTTGTCTGACATTATGTGAATATGTGCTATAGCCACGAACATGTATTTGACAGGTATATAAGCTAGTTTCTAGTTACAGGTAGAGTTGTCAAGGAAATTGGAGTCCCTTGAGACATGACATAGATGTGTTTGGCTATAAGGCAACGTGCTTGCATAACAAGGAAAGGTAACTAGTGTATTGTTATGTTTATTTATGCACTAAAAATTACGTGTTGATAGAAGTATATGTAAGGAGTTGCATGGCAAGAGAGGTTGCCATGAAATCTTGAAGAAGGATCTAGTTGAATTTCCTTGGGAACCATGAGGATCAAGTCATGGTGTCTGTGGTTAGTCTTTTGCTTTTGGTCTTTTGCAATTATTGCACTTGATTTGTAGTTTTGTTATGTCTAGTGCATGATCATGCCACTTTGTTTGTGGAGTCATATTGTTATTGATTTTCATGGTTTTATTCTTGTTTGCATTTTTTCTTGTCTTTTATGTTTTGAGTTTCTTGGGAATTGGTTGAGAAAGAGGAAATTTAACGGAGCTCGGGGAGAGCTGTGTGGTACTCAATAGGTAATGTAAGACACTGATGAAGATTGGTGCATGAGTAAGCGCAGTAGAAGGTAAGACTATGATAGTCGGTTGGGCTGGTTGGGTCCATTATGGTAAATGGATGGTGGCAATACAGTCATGAGAAATGTAACTAGAAAAGGTAAAGTAAATGGATATGAGGTGTTAGATGCCTTGGATATGTTGGGAACAATTTTTATCAATGTTGTGCATGAATAAAGGAAGTTCTCTTAACCTAGACATTATGCTATTAGGTAATTATGTTATGATTATGATTATGTTGATGTTTATATATGTATACATGTATGTATGTATGTTGTTTTCTAAAGGGATGATGATTGTTTTATGCTAATGATTATATATGTATCTATGTCACTATCTAACAGGGTTGCCAGGGATCATTCATGTGGAGGAATGATTTCTTATGCAGGTGAATGACATGAAGAGATTCATGGTCCATGATGAATCAAGTGGAAGAGAAGTATGATACATATATGAGGTCTGTATCATGTGGTTATGAATTTATATTATGTGATTATATTATGTCAGTTTAATGGACAGGATATACCAAGGGATACATCAGTGAAATGAAAGCAGTGTGGTCTGCGACATGTTGGGACAAGCATGGATAAGACGCTGGAAGCAAGGTTTCCTGCTAAGGACAGTGAGGTTTCAGATGTGTGGTACTACTGTTGTGCATATGTTGTATATGTTGCATCTATGATGATTGTGCACATGCAACATTATGCATATGTAGTGTGTATACATGTTGTTTATGTAATATTATTACAGGGTGTTAGTACATATAGTGTTGTATGAATGTTGCATATTCAATGATGGATATATATGGTGTTATGTACATGTTGGATATATGGTGTTGTGTACATATTTTACTGTGTGCATAATGGATATGCGGTGTTGTATGCATATGGTTCTTTGCGCATGTTGGATATGCGATGCTATGTACAAATGATGCTATGTACATGTGGTGTTGCGTGCATGTTGTACATGTGGTGCTATGTACATATGGTGTGGTGTGCATGATTGTAGAAGTGGTGTTGTGTGCATGTGGTGTTGTGTACATGTTGTACAAGTGGCGTTGTGTACAGGTGGTGCTGTGTACATGTTGTGTATGTGGCCCTGTGTACATGTGGTGTCGCGTACATGTCGTGCATGTGGTACTATGTACATGTGGTATTGTGTACACGTTGTACAAGTGGTGTAGTGTACATGTGACGTTGTGTACACATTGTGCAGGTGGCATTTTGTACATGTGATGTTGTGCACATGTTGTGCACGAGTTGTGCAAGTGGTGTTGTATACACGTGGTACTATGTACATGTTGTACATATGGTACTAGTGCACGTGTGGTATTGTGTGCATGTCATACATGTTGTGTTGAGGGCATGTGGTATTATTCACGTGCATTGTGTAGGTACATGTATTGTGTAGCATTGTACACCGGGTATAAATGTATGGATTGTGTTGTACACTAGGTGTAGGTGTATGTGTTGTATGACAAGTGTAGATGCATGTATTGCATGGTGTGGTATGTCGTGTTGGTTGTATGTATGGGATGTACACTATGTGTATGTGCACATGGGTGAGGAGAAGGCACTATGTGTTTGTAGGGTGTGGAAACCAATCTCGTGTGCATGCAAAATAAAGACAAAGGAAGAAATAAGGATTGATGAAGGATAAGTATCAGTGTTTTATTTCAGTTTTATTATGCATGTGATTTATGATTCTAGTCTAGGATGGTTACATGTGATCTATGATTTTGGTTTATGATAGTTACATCTAATTTATGATTTTAATCTATGATGGTTGTGTTTTGTGCTAACTTGATATGATATGTTTATACATGATGATTTGGTCAAAGATGCTAGTTTGACTTGTTGTGATAGGCAGTAAACATGATCACAAATGTACGTTATTAACGGATACCAATGAAGTGTGATTTGAAGTTATTTCAATTTATTTTGAATCTAATGGAATTTATGTGCTTGCAACATGAATGCATGAACATGCATGGATGGGTGGTTGAGACCGACTACAAGAATTAGCAACAATAGTGAAAGAAATTGGAACATGCAACAATATGTTGGTGAAATACTTCAGGAGCATGGCCATTATGGGATGCTGGTACCCAATAGTGTCCATTGATTGCGGTGAGCATGCTATGATCAATATGATGGTTTTGAGGCAGGGATATGCCTTGGTTTTTGTATATTCCGATGCAATAAAGCCTTGCCAAGAGATGTACTACCCAAGATGGGGGTGCCAGTGGAACTTGGAAGGTGAGTGACTGCATAGAAGGGGTGACCGGATTGCCTGAGGGACTGTGTAGCAGAGAAGGGAACGAAATGGATGGATTAGTTTTGGTCATTAACAGTGCCAGATGGAATCAGATGCACATTAGGAGTGCATCGTGGAACAATAAGCCAGTAACTGTTCACTAAGAGGATAAGTGGCGCAGGGTTATAGCACTAGACATTGGATGCAATTTGACTATGGCAGTGGATTTTGGACTTCTTTGGAATGAGGTGAATCTTGGTATTACTTGAGGGTGGAGGTGTGAGCCTCTGGATTCCCTTGTTGCGGATGCAGGAATCATATCTTTTATTTGTTGGTTGAGAAAATGTGTATATGCATATATTATTGTAAATATTGTGTTGAGATGGATTTATAAAGCTCCATAGATAGTATGGTTATTTGCTGGTTGAAGCAAATGTGTATGTGTATATGTGGTTATTGTAAAACCGTAATGAGTTGTGTTATAAAGCTCCAATAAACGGTATGTTTCTCATGTTTTAGCAGTGGTCATTGTAAATACTACAACGAGCTATGTTATAAAGCTCCATGGGCAGTATGTTTTGTTTTCAGCAGTCTTGTTGGTTATAGGTGTCATTGAACACCGAGGACGGTGTTCCCTAAAGGGGGAGGGTTCTATAACATCCCTAGTGAAAATTCCATGTATATATAATATAATATTATATATATATATATATAGAAGGCCACGGTGATGGGACACGTATTCCAAGTTGAATGGTGGGGGAAACATCCTAATGGGTGTTGATTCAGTGTATTATGGCTAAGGAAATTGGCAAAGGCAATGATAAAGGCTTTGGAAAAGCATGAGGCATTTATTGGCATTTTATTTATGAAAATAAAGGAAATTAGGAGAAAAGGAAGGTGAAAGGTCACGGGTTTCATGTGAGGAGGAAAATGAAGGAAATTAATGGAAAATGAAGAAAATAGAGGCCTCATTGATTAAAAAGGCTTCTGAGGATCAGTGGGTAAGCTTTTGATAGATTTTGGTGGAGCTCTCTCATTATTATCTCTCTCTCTCTCTCTCTCACTCTTGGAGATTTAGAGTTTTCTTGGAGCACTCTTGGAGGGTGTGGCATACTTAGATTTTTGGAGCAAGAAGGCAAAGGAAGAGTAGGAAATCACAAGAGGGCATCAGGATCAACAACTACAATGGGTTTTGCTTACAGGTACCGAGTTGAATGTATGTCTTCCTCACTAGTTTTGGCATGCATGACACATGCATGTGGTTTCTTGGTCATGATCTAGCACTAGCATGGAGGATTGTCTGGATTGACAGTGTATTTGCCTAGCCTTGCCATTTTCTGGATAGCCATGGGGATTATGGGTTTATTTCCTTGTTTGTTTTGGTTGGTTCTCATGTTTCCTTAGCTTGGTTTGAGTTATTGGTTCCTAGAAGCCTTGGTTGGACAAACGCTCTAGAAGCCCTGTAATGTCTTGGGTTGAGTTACTATTCCTGTAGCCTTGGTTTGACAAATGCTCTAGAAGCCCTGTAACAGCTTGGGTTAAGTTATTAGTCCTGGAAGCCTTGGTTGGACAAACGCTCTAGAATACCTTGGTGGGTTGAGTTACTAGTCCTAGAAGCCTTAATTGGACAAATGCTCTCGAGGTCCGAAAACAATTGTGGGTTGAGTTACTAATCTCAGAGCCTTGGTTGGATAAATGTTCTGTAGTCCGGCAACAACAGTGGATTGAGTTACTAGTCCTAGGAGTTGGGTTGGAAAAAACACTCTAGACCCCTAGAATGTTGGGATAGAAACAGTTTTGATGTTAGTTTGTGATGTCTGACCATGAGGTGGAATCATTGTTTGATGGGTTAAGGTGGATGGCCTTTGTAAGCTCTCGATGAGTTTTGATTGATGTGTTCTATGAGATCCCACATTCATGCTTGGAATATGGCACATAGGTGAATGAATGAAGAGATATTTGGCTCAACCATTCTATGGTCGGGTGGAACATGGAAGTCCCAACCCGGGTTTGGATTTTGCATCATTAATGGAACATTATTTCTCCTTGTATCTCTATGAACATTATGATGGATTATATGTGGTTTATATGGCTGTGATTTCAATGGTATTTATGTCTCTATTAGGTTCTTTATGTATGTATTTTATTACAACATCTATGTATGGCTATCATCATGTTCTTACTTGTTATTGAATGATTAATGTATCTATGACATAATGGAAGAAATGACAGTTAATGTGATAAGGAGACAATGCTTGATAGCGAATCTCAGATAAGTATGAGAACCTTATGCTTAGATAAGTTATTTACACCTGTAGGTTGCATATTTACTAAGTGTTTGACAAAACGGATTTCATGGCTAGTAGGGTCCAGTCAAGATCTTGAACAAGTTGTTTCTCTAGTACTATCATTTCCATGTTATTTTACTAGTTTGAATAGATGGTTCAATTCTGGGCAGTGACCTGGGCTCTGGGCCTAAAAAAGTGGCTATAATCTCGGAGTCGTTGGCATAGCACTAATAAATTGGGTCTCTGGCCACTAGAAGGAAAGCCTATGAGAGCGACTATAGGACTACAGTCACATGAATGCCTTGTCATGGGAGCGACTTTGGGTTTAATTTATCTAAATGCTAGGTAGACTCAGGGTTTGGGCACCTGGAGTGGTGGATTAGATCCTGGAGGTTTTGAAGCACTCGAGGGAGGTCTATGTGTTGTGGTTCCATCGATTCCGTTTCCTTAAGGTTACCTAGGAGGTTGAATCATATCATAGTAGCCTCTCGTCACATGTTTACCTCAGCTGGTCAGTTGCTTGGGGAGATGTGGGAGGAGGGGGTGTTACAACTTTTGATGAACTTGTAGGAATTAGCATCCTTATTTATTTAGATGATTTGACTTTATTTTCCAAGAAAATAAGTAACCAATTCGATCATTTGAGGAAAAAAATAAATTGTTGTCGTAAATATGGAATTTCCTTAAATCCTTCCAAATATTTATTTGGGGTCAAGTCAGGTAAATTATTGGGACATGTTGTCTCAAGTTCTGGAATTAGCATCGACCCTGAAAGGGTTAAGGCCATTCAAAACCTTCTCCCTCCTAAAAATAAGAAGGATATTCAAGAATTTATGGGTAAAATAAACTTCGTACGAAGTTTCAGTCGTGAGTTTGCTCAAATCGTTAAGCCCATCCATTCCATGCTTCAAAATGATTAAAACTTTCAGTGGAATGTTGTTGCATGTAGTGAATTTCAACAAATTAAAGACTCAATATCTTCATCTCCTACTTTAGCTACTCTAGATTTTACGAAATATTTTATTATATATACTAACGCAACAGAGGAGGTTGTTTAAGCTATCCTTCTTCAGAAAAATTTCGAAAATGTAGAGCAATCAATATCTTTTATGAGTCAAAATATCTCTGATACAATCTTCAAATACTCTTTTATTGAAAAAAATGCTTTTACATTGGTAAAAGCTATAGAAAAATTCAGGCATCTTATCCTTGGAAAACGCACAAAAGTCAAAACACCCTTACCAGCCGTGAAATTCTCGTTATCTCAAAACCTGTTATCTGGAAAGCTGGCACATTGGTTAATGAAGATACAGGAACACGATCTAACTATAAATACTTCAAAAACTATTAAATGTCATGATTTGGCATTACATCCCGTTCAATATTTAGAAAATTAAAAGAAAGAACAAAGACAAAACCTTGATTTTGAATACATTTATGAAATATTATTTATTCATGAACATAATATAGATTTAGAAGATCACCCGTGGTATTAAGATATAATTCATTTTCTTCTTTATCAAAAATATTCCAAAAACTTAGATAAAATAGGAAGAAGAAAATTAAGATTAAATGTGATCAAATATACTCCTATTGGAAATTATATGTTCAAAAAATTTCCTAATGGCATGCTTCTTAGATGTGTCAATGAAAAATCAGCTAATGAAATTTTAAAGTCTCCACACGGTTCAATTGAAAAACGAGACCACATACGTGGGCATTTTGCTGCAAAGGCCACTGTTGATAAAATATTTAGAACTCCGTGTTACTTCCAACCATCTTTAATGACACTTTTAATTTTGTTAAAGTGTGTAATGCTTGTCAACAAGCAGCATGTAAGTTGCAGTATCATGCTATGCCCCTCCAACCTATTATTGTCGCCTTCCCTTTCATTAAGTGGGGTTTACATTTCATCGGACGTATTGATCAACCTTTTGTTGCTGGGCATACCTTCATCTTAATCGCAACAAATTATTTTTCTAAATGGTCTGAGGCTGTCCCACTAAAGCATGCCACTGACAAGGTAGTTATAACATTTTTTTAAGAGACCCTTTTGCCCAGATTTGGAGTTCATTTACACATTATTACTGATAATAGACCCATCTTCATTTTAAATGACTTCGCTCTTTTTTGCAAAATAAAATAAAATTAAACATTCTTTTTCATCTTCTTATTATCCACAAGGGAATGGACTCGCAGAGTCTATGAATAAACAATTAATCAGAATTTTGAAAAATATCATTCATGATAAGCCAATACAATGGCACACCTTACTGTCATACGCCCTCTAGGTAGATAGAACAATCACAAAAGTCATTACTGGAACGACACTTTTCAACTAGTATATGGTCAGGAGGTTGTGATGCTCATTGAACTACAACTAGCATCCTTTAGAATGGCTTTTCAAAATCAAGAATTTAAAGAATTTGATTTAACTAATAGATATCATACCCTTCTTGTTCTATATGAACAAAGAAATCAAGCTTTAGAAAAAAATGAAAAAAGATAGAAAGTTGTTAAAAATGATTTTGATAAAAGAGCTAAAGTCACTACTTTTGATGAAGGGCAAGAGCTTTTACTATGGGATGGAGCTCATGCATAAAAAGGAAAGCATATTAAGTTTCAAAAACTTTGGATCGACCCATATACGATAACTACTGTATTAGGGAATAACTCATATATTCTGAAAGATGATGATGGATGACTGTTTCCATACCCTGTAAATGGAGCTCACCTAAAACCTTTTGTTGATCCTGCTAAAGGATCGGTCCAAATCTGAAATATATAGCTTTTTATCTTTATTTTTTTTTATTTTTTTTTGTAGGTTTATGTTAACCTTCTTTATTCTGTCACCTCTTTTATTTGTCGTTTTTAGTTTTGGCTTGGTTATGTGATCCTTCTTGAATTAGTTGAATAAAATGTCAGACATGCACATCAAACTAACATAAGTTTTCCTGCTGCAAATAGAACAAAAAATGAGGACTACGGTTACCGTAAGTGTCATTTTATAAGTTTGGCAAAGAATATCTTTTTTGCAATGACTGATGTTGCCCTCAGTTGAACTGAATTTTCTCACCCTTGAGTTGTTCTTGGAAAAAGGCTTCCCCGCTTATACTTGCTACATTAGCTCTTGGAAGTAAGGTGAGTGTCCTTATCTTTATTTCCTATGTGAGGGGTTTAGGTGTGTGTTTAATATATATTTTATCCCTTTTTGCGAAACCAAAATTTATGGGTTCATACAGTCACCTGCATTCCCCTTGGAGTCGCAATTTGCTGACATTATTCTTCGTCACTTTTAGATTTTGCAATATAACTGAAAAATAAGAATACCCCTGCCTCTTAAATGACCAATAAAATTATGTAGAAATGACCAATTGACCATGTGTTGACCCGAGACTAAGAGGGAGGGAGTCCACCACTTAAAAACATTGTTGCTCAAGTGGTGAAGCTCAACAATAAAATTGTCCATTGTTGTGTTTAATATTAAGAATAATTGTTCTACGACTACTATCTATTGTACATATGTTATTATTCCACATAGAAAATGATGAAGTGGTGATCACATTTTCTGCCTATATACATAAATCTCAGATTGGTAAAGCGTTGTTGAAGGAAGCACAATGGTACAAGTTATGATCCATTGATGACTAGAAGGGATAATATTTATAGAGGTCTATTGCATCATGATTAGAAGGGATATTTTTTGTTTTTTTAAGCTTGTTGCATCCATATGATTGTGACTTTATATATATTTCAATGGTTATCAACGTTTGGGCAACATATATTGTTACCTTATAAGTCGCATTACATAGCTCAATATGCATGTACATGGCATAGTTTCGTATCTCATGATATGTTGATTGAAATTGTTGATTGGGCTTATGATATGTTATATGATGGTGGATCAGATCATGAATATGGGATAATGTTTGATGTGAAATGTGATTCCACACACTTTAATGAGTTGGCATTGCGTGAAATAGTTGGAAGTGCAGGTTAAGGTGGTGTAAATGTGATGATAGTTATGGCAATGAAACGATGTGAGAGTAAATGTTTCTCCCTGTCAGTCGATCAATGGCCATTGTGAAAGGGTTTAACGATCAATGACATATATGAATCTAGATTTCTTTTGGCAAGGTTTTAGTAAAAGCTTGGCATTTTGCTAATTCATTTGGGAATTTCACTGTCTCTCACTGTCACTAAGTCGAGTTAGAAACCCTAACTACTATGGCATGCTGAGCAAGAAACAAATGTGGCCGCAACACATAGTTGGTGAACATTTGACATCTTGGCAACTGGACGACATTGTAATAGGTTAGTATATTTGGCACTTATGGTTAATTTCAGATGGTTAATTGTTAAATGGTCGTTTATATGTGTTTCTCCTCCTTCTTATTTGTTCCCTTCAAAATTTCAAGCATAACAAGTTAAATTGATGAGCCTATGTTCGTTTGACTCAAACGACATGGCCACCATGCCCTTCGTCAATTTCGTTCAGCTCACTCTGTATATAGTCATATTTTCACCTTGTAGACTTTGTCTCAGCTATCTCTGTAAAATAAATAACATTCTATTGATTCATGGCTTAAATCATACCATTCTCCATCATTTTCCCTTTGGAATAGTTATGACATCATTAGGTCAAATGTTTTTTTTGTTATGGCTCCATGCGGTTATTGTTATAAGAATAAATCTCGTCCCCTTTGGCAATTATCATAACCCAGCAAAATATTTCATATTATACCAAATGAATAAGTTCAATTCGAATGAGCCCAAGTTGGATATGATATGCACCTATTCAAATTCTGACAATTATAATTATTCAAAATCTCTGGGCACCTGATGATTTTGAAGCCCTCAAAGGGTTTTTCTTCTGTTTAAAAGTTATATTTTGGGTACATACGAATGAAGTCTAGCGTGTAAATATAGTTGGGTTTCTAATTTGATTTTATATCCTAGCCACCTATACATTATTCTACTTGCAATTGTGAAGTCAAAACCCTCCATCATGCACTGTTGTGTACTTTCTCGTGTTGTTATTGACCTTGTTCATGTTTCATAATTTTTTTAACAAATGCTTTCACAAAATTGTAAAGGGGATGAGATCAGTGTTGTGCTAGATTTGGTATCATGCATTGGCTAATGATTTCTCTTGGAAACTATGAGTTTCAACTCTCGAGGTTTGGGCAGACGAGGTAGGGGAAAAGGAAACCAACCATTGGGAATTTAGCAACAAGGCAGAAATAAAAGGATTCAATTTTCAATACACTTTAATGTAGATTCTAATGAATTCAGAAAAATGGCTACTACAGGGCATATTTACCTAAGTCCTCCACCTGCAATTAGCCATCCACCTTTGTCTAATGAACCTCACCAATCTTCTTTTCATCCACATCCAAAAGTTCATGAGTACCTTATAGAAATAATGATAGTTGGGATCATACTTCTTCAGATAAATTTTCACTGGGATATCAAGGTTGGGAAAAAATCAATCAAATGCCCAATAGACAACCTGAGTCTTCAAAGAGTCAGCTAACTCTGATTCATCGACTCATTCCAATAAGTCAACTTCTGTCATGCATAGTGCTACTGTCCATCCATCTGCCAATCGTAATAAATCACCTGAATTTCTAGCCCCATGTGTGTCTCAATTAGATGATGTAATTGCTGTTAGGTTCCCACCAAGGAAAAATTATAGCCCCATAAGTAGCTAACTCAACACTCCAAAAGATCTTGGACAATAGTGAACCAAAAAGAGAAGTAATTCAAATTAATTCTTCTACTGTAGAAGAAACATCCAATCATTCTGGTTATTTTCAGCAGTTGTTTAAGGAAAGTGGCAATGGGCTGGAAAATACTTAAAGATTTTAATTGTCATTTTATTTCATGATTATGATGCACTTGCTCTCCTAACATTATTTTGGATAGTATATGATGATACAAACTTCATTCCCTTTTTATATACAATGTGGACTATGGTTATGTATATTTTAACTATTAGCATGACCCATATATTTGACAGTTGGCATAATTTTTATGGATGGAAAATATGATGGATGATTTTGATGATTATGATATTATAGAATTATATTTTCATAGTATGCATTAAAAGGGAGATACAAGGAGGAAATGATGCATTATTAATAATATTACTTTCAGTGTTTTAATGTTTCTATGTGGGCAGTGGGCCTCCCTCCCTCTTAAGTCTTATTCCCTCCTCGTCCGTTTTGGTCAATTATTATTTTAGTAAATTTTCCTGTCCCCTCACTTCTACATTTTGGTATGATTTATTGATAAGTTCACTTCAGTTTTCGGTTGCTTTGAACTTTCTTAAGAGTGCTAGAAGATTGAAGCTTGTGTTGCAGGTAACCTTTTAAAAATTAGCAGCAATAGGGGTTAGTTAAGTTTATGTTCCGTGGGATCAGGTAACCATGGTTTGTTCATTGATGAATTTATTAAAACTATTGTTTATTTGCCAACATTTATGAGTCTAATATTTATGCATTTTACCAATGTCCAAGAATTTGAATATATACTACTTGTAGTAGCTTGAACTTGTGTTAGACTACTGACTACATGCATTTGATTAAGTGGTTACAGAATCACTGTCATTTAAAAAGGGTCTTGAATACAAAACTTTGACAGTCTATCAAGCTTATTTCCAACATTTCTGAACATTTTTAAAGCAATTCAATGAAATATATTTTCATGATCTTGCCATCTTGCCTATTATTTCTAATATTTGTCTTTCTTAACTTTATTATGACAACTTCCTTTGTCTTGTATATAATGTTTATGTTGGCAATGAATTTCTGTCATAAAATTGTGTTGTAAATATTTTGTTTCGAGGCATCTGTTTTTTTTTTGTTACATATTATGTAGTATAATTGGTGTATAAGACATATCTGGTGTCATCCATGGATTACAATTGTTATTTTTTATGTATTTTTATTATTTAAGTATTCAACTCCCCTACATTCTATATGTTACGGATTTAAAGATCCAGGTCATGCTCTCATTATTCCTAGACTACTGATTTAGGAATTTCTCAAGGTGTTGGATGATTAAGAAGCAATTTCTATGATCAACAAAGTCCAACCTGTTAGTGTTTGTCAGTCCTGCCAGTCACCAGTGATCAAATGTGCTATTTCAAAGATTTTGTTAGGGTCCTAGTTCAAGTTTTTTTATGGTTTCAGTAGGTCTTCAAATAAAATTTGATCATTGTTTGGTGTGTCTAGGTCATTACTACTCTCTCCATTCTCATGGTGAATAAATTTTATCATGATTAGGTCATTATTTCTCAGTAGTGTATATTGGTCATCATGTTGCTCATCATTCCTTTAGGTCAGGCATACAAATGTCATGTAAAAAGTGATCATTTCCATCTAGGTCATCATCAAAGAGAGTAGTAATAGGGATAAATGATCTATTGGGTTCCTAAAGTGCATTTTATCCTTTATGAAGATATAATACTGCATAGTAAAAGTTGTTGCACACTATATTGTTTTTCAGATTCTCAAGAAGATTAATGATTTCATGCCATGAAATATGCACAAAAGTGATTCTGAGCTTACAAAATCCCATTCAAACATTTATTTACTCATTTAATTTGTATCAATCTCCTACCTATCATCAAATTCCTTCCAATCAACCTCAGCATCAAACTGCACCCTCAAAGGCGTTTTTTCTCCTACAAACTGTGTTTTCTCTTGTACGTTGCGCTTTCAGTTTTGGGAGCAAAGGAGCACCTCCAAGGGTTTTCATTAGGAAGCAAGGTTTCCAACATCATTCATACAAGTAAGTGAAAGCCTACAGGCACCTCCTTTCATCAATTACTCCATCATTTCAATGGGGAACCCTCTTCTAGGGTCCATTCTATGTTTTTGTGGTTTAGCACTCTGGTTTGATTTGAAAACAGTAAAACCTAGTTCCCTACTCATTTTACCTCTTCCTTGCACTAAAATCACCTCCCCTAAGCTTTCCTTAACCCTCCTTCCTCATTTCCCTAAGTCATAGACTTAACCCTAGCTTCTATGTTGTGTTTTTGGCAGTTTTAGGGTTAGGACCGTGTTTAAATTCCATACAATGATCCCTTCACTATTTTCATCATTTTCCACCTCCATAAACTTCCTACCACATCTACCTACCTCCCCAATTTTTCATACCCACATATCTTCTCCCTAACCCCTTCATCCCCTCACCTAAATACATTATCCCAATCCCCTGTGCCCTCTAAAAACTATGTTTTTCTCATCTCTTACACTAGGGTTTTGATTTGCAATTGTAAACAATGGAGGGAGGAAATAAGCCATACAAGAATTGAGGTCAAGTATCAAGGTTTGATCAAATTGACACCAAAGAATTGAGGTCTTTAGAATTTGCCAGACAATGTTTCCAAAAGGTGGGTTGTTTAGGGTTTTGTGAGAAAATTCAACTAGTAGGATATCATGCCAAGTTAACCAATCTTTTTGCCACAAACCTTAGGAGTGATACGGTCAACATTGTAGGTTTCAACTTCATCATTTCAACTGAGGCCATAGCTACATCTACAGTGAAGAAAAATGGTTCAAACACTCAGATTTGGATATTCTAAACTATAGAGCTTTCACAAAAATTCAGTATAAAGAGGCTCCCAAGAGTGTTTTTCCTTTTGGACTATTTCTTGAAAAGTTTGCTCCATTAATGAAGTTCATTATGAAATATTTTACATGTGAGGGAAGGTATCCAACAATGTGTAAGTATCATATTAGATTGTTGATGCACTTCACCGGTGTAAAGCCTCTCAACCTACCATAATACCTTTGCAGAAATTTAGTTAAGATGGCAAAGAAAGTGAAAAAGAGAAAGGATAATCACCAAACTAGTCTCTACCACCATGCTTTAATTAAAATCATTGTCCTACACTAGCTTGAAAAGATGAACATCTATGGGGAAACCAAGTTCATCCAGTCCATAGTTTTTATGCCTTCTGCTAGTCAACCTTCTAGCCACAGTACACCACCAACATCATCCAAACCAAGGGAGGTTGACTCATCTGGCAGAGTTTTAGTGAAGAGGACACCTAGTGCAGAAATCACTCAGACCTACATTAGAGGAGGCTTATGTTTTCCCCTAGATAAAAGGAAAGGGCTAGGCCTACTTCAGTTGACAGGGAAGTATCTCCACCACCATGAAACATCATTCCATGAACATATACATGAAAAATAGGGAAAATCATTGAAGAAAATTGACATGGAGAAAGAGGCTGAGATTATAGGTTTGAAAGATGATTTGGCTAAATCCAACTACATGATTTCATTTTTGCAGCAGGAAAATAGGCAACTCAAAGTGAATTAAATGCTAATGTCAAAACCTAGAATGGGTGTAGAGAATGAGTCAGGAAAAGGTAAGGAAGTCATTGGTTTAGAGAAAATGGAGGACACTGAAGTTCAAGTCAAGCCAAAGAGGCCTAGAACCAAGGGCATGAAGAGGAAAGGAGTCCAAATGAGTGAGCCATCTACACCTTTGGAGCATCAAGACATTAACAAATCCATTGAATAAGGTTTTGAGACAAATAGGGAGTATTTGTTAGATAAAGTTAATTTCTACTTGGAGAAGCTACTTGAAAGGGCCAATAGGAGCACCAACTTGCAAAGGCACATGGCTAGATAGTATTACACCAGAAACATGGTTTCCCAAATCAAAATTCAAAACTTGAAGAGAAAACTAAAGTAAACCCTAATTTAGCAAAACAAGGGGGACAAGCTTGAGTTGTTGGTTGAGGATTCACTAATAGCTTGAAGAATAATTACCTAGCTCCAAGGAACAAATTGCAAACACTTTGACCAAATTTTAGATTTTTTTTTAGATTTTGGGCATTTTGGAAATTTACAAAGTTTTTGGGCAGAAAAGCTAGGGTGTCCCACGCTACGTTTTTGTTGGAGGCCTCCAAATCATGAAAAGATTGCATTTTTGGATTCCTTATGACCCGTACATTGAATTTATATATCCGGAGATCCATGTCAACAACTTTTTCTAGGTCAAAAAGTAAAAAAGGTACCAAAAAAACACCTTTCTGCCATGTTTTTAAGAGGCACACTACGCTTTTGGAGCAGCTGTGGGAAATGTTTTTTGAAGGTCTAGAAGCAGTGTTTTTCAGTGCTTGAATATTCTATGGTGTAATATACATGCATATATTTCTCCATAATTTTTCAGATCTTTATTTGGTGCTCAGGAACCCCTCCAAAAGTCACTTACAAGAAGAACGCTACGTTTTCAGGCAATTCACTACGTTTTTGCTTGGAACTCATTTTTCTTAGTTTGCTCAGTCCAGTTTGACTTTTGCTGATGTAATTTATTATTTTAGGGGTTATGATGATGCATTGAGGTGTAATTGTGTTTGTCAATATAAATATTAGATATTTTCATGCTTGTATGGATTCTTATGGTAAAATGAATTAGTTTTGCACCAAATTGAGAGTTGGTTTCTAGCCACCCTAGTCTTAGGTATGATTGGAGATATTCTTGTAAGAAGTTCCTTGAATTTTGGATTTGACCCCTGATAGGGGGAAACTGATATTTTGATCTATATGTAACCCAACCTAAGTTAGAGAAAGGGTTGTACATCAATGAGTAGAACTCTTGGAGCTTGTATTCAATTATCGCTTTTACAAGAAATCAAAGGACAATTGTCGCTATTATTCAATAATTCTTGTGTTGTGAGTTTGTGATATGTTTTCTCTCTGTTATAATTTTATATGAATGATAATTTCATCTTCTTTCCATATCTATGCTTTCAGTGACTTTCTTAAGAGGTTTTAAACATAATTTTTAAGTTTAAGCTCTGTTTTGATTAGGAATTTCATGTTTATGTTACCTATCTTTTGATAAATGAATTCATGCTTGCCATGCTTATTTTCAATATTTGATTTTCCACCCTACATTACATCGAAAAAATCCAAAAGTATCACAAAGGCATACCTACCCTGCTCCTTTATATCTCTTGCAACTGAAACCTTTGATCTTTTGACCTAGTTCCTTGATTTTCACTCATGATCCAACAAAACCATAAATTTCAAAACCCTAGAGCTGAACATATCTAGCCTAATATATTTTTCCCACTCTAGTCATATTTGGCTGTGAGATTTATAGAGAGAGCCCTTTGTGGTTTAGCAGGGCTATCTGTTGAACCCTAAGTGGTTTGAGGTTACCTCCTTCGATCTCCTTTCTCAGCCTTGGGATATTGTGGAGGGTAACATTTTTGGCGTCATTGCCGAGGAATGATTGATATATTTTTCCTGGGATTAGTTATACAAGTGCATTCAAGATTGGTCATGTGGGTGACAGGTTCAAGTCCTTGAAGAAGGCTCATTTAAATCACATCAAGTTAAAGTGTAAAATTTTGGCTCCTAAAAGGCACACGAGGTCAAACCCTGGTCCAAATCCACCTCCTGTTGTTGATGATCCGGAGAAATTGTTAAGGAAACTCAAATCTCCTCTTCCTAAAAGTGGAGCTCATAAATTGATAAGAACTACTTCTTTTCCTAATCAATTGTTTACTGCCGAAGATCTTTCTTTTGATATCCAATTTGAGCTATCTCTTTTCCGAGCAAAGTCTGAATCTTTCCTTTCAAAAGTAGTACTCTACCCTATCAAGTTTGATTCTTGCATGCATTCTTCTAAATCCCCGTTTTCTAAATTTGATCATGAGATTTGGTTGAACTTTAATAAGATCCAAAGTCTAGCTGACCAGCTTCAGATCAAGACTGAAAAGGCCTACATTTAATATCAACTTGAAATTTTGTCTGCTGCTACTTTCTCTACCATACCACCAAATGCATCAGCCACCACATCTGTCATCGTTAATCCACCACTACCTCCATTGGTATCATCATCCCCATCAACACAACCAGTTGTAGTTCCAGTACAACTTTCTCCAGAAGTCATGGTAAGGTTTCCCCCTCTAGCATTACCTGGTCAAATTGTTGTCCTACCTCAAAACTATGGCCAAAGGCTTCCTCTTTTTGATGGAATGTCAAAAATCACAGCTCAGCAACTTGTTGACAATTTGGTGGATTTCATTGATCTTGAATAGGTTGATGAAGAGTATGCTAAAATGAGAAGTATAGCACAAATCTTTTCCGGAGAGGTTAAGAATTGGTTTGGTGGTTTGGAAGCTGGTTCCATCAACAACTCTCGGCAGCTGACAAACTTGTTTTTAGCCTAGTGGGAAGAAAAGAAGAATCCATTACAGATTTTGGCTGAATACAATTCCATGAAGAGAAATCCAAATGAAGCAGTGCAAGAGTTCACAACTAGATTCAATAAAGTGTACAATTCTAACCCTAATGACATGAAACCTCTCCTTGCTAGCACTCCTCCACTATCTTGATGCCTTTGACCAGACATGGCTTCTTAGCTTAGGGAGAGAAACCCTGCTACTTTAGAAGACATGTAGAGAAATGCAGTGAGTGTGGAAGCTAATTTACTGATTAAGAAATCCAAAATAAAGATGGAGAAGAAAGTTACCATTAAGGAGGAGTCCTCCTCTGCTTCTGATGGTAAAATCGACACTCTTATAAAAACCATGGAAAAAATGATGGAGAGAATGACCATTGCAGATCAATGGGTGGAGCCTTCAACAAGGAATCCAAATTATAATGTCAACAAGAGTCACAATTCAAAAATAAGCAGAAAGAGCAGAAGAATCAAGATCCTCGAGGAAAAATCAAAACTCTGTTTTAGCAAAATTACAGTCAAGGCCCAGAGGAAGAAGACGAAGAAGAGATTTTTGAAGAAAACCATTTCTTTGAGGAAGATCAGCTACCTATTTTTCTAACTGAGGAGGATCAATTATCTCAGGATTCTTTTGCACCAAGTGATCGCAACTTGTCCTTGCAAATGATGATTCATGGGGATTGCAGACCGAAAAATAACAAAGGGGTTATCAGAATGCTCTCACCCATTTGCCAAAGAAGTACAATTTGGGGAGCAGGAATGTGCTTGTTACATTGAATCGGAAGAGGCAAAGTGCTTAGAGATATGTGCAAGACAAAGAAACAACCCCTGTAGATCAAAACAAAGAAAAGGAGATTGTTATTCTAAGTCAGGACAAGACCAATGAAGCCTCTGCCAACAATGTAAGGAAGGATAAGGAGACTCAAAGTGAAGGTCAGAGAAAGGAGTATTATACCAAAGGACAACCCAAAAAGAAGGATACCACTTCAAAAGAGGTAGAGAAGCAATCTAACTTGTTTAGTTTAGAGAATGAAATTTCTAACTTGAAATTTTCTATCCCTCTAACTGAGCTAGTCAAGAATGATAAATATAAGCCTTAGATTGCTAAGATGTTAAAAGTAGATCAGATGTCAAATATGGTTAATGTCGTTGACGATGAGCCTGCAATTCTGTTTGGTCTAGCCGTAGAGGGGAGTCCAGAAGATAGTGAAGTCCCACCATTCTACCTTAGTATGAAACTCCATGATTTTATCCTTCATAATGCCATGTTAGATTCTGGGGCCTCACTCAACCTTATGGCTAAAGGCATTATGGACAATCTAGGATTAGATATCACCTGACCATACCATGACCTCTATTCTTTTGATTCGGGAATAGTGAAGTGCCTTGGTCTTATCAAAGACTTGGTAGTGTCTTTGGACCAAATTCCGGCCAAGAATGGGTTGATGGATGTGGTTGTTGTTGATATTCCTCTACGGTTTGGCATGTTTCTCTCTCAGTCTTGGGGAGAAAATTTGAAAGCCACCCTAAAACGTGATTTCTCTTATGCTACTATATCGGTGTTTGGGCATCTTAGAAAATTGTACCGAGAGAAAAAGACGAATTTTATGATTAGTAGCAAAGAGAGACCTAGACATCTCCCAATCCATGTTGTACATACTGACTTAGAGTCTTTTATTATTTATAGTGATATGAGTCGAGTAGATGATGGCAGTCAGATTGTAGAAGTTTCAGAAGTTATAAGTAGTGTACATAAAGATTTGATTGCAAAAAAAAAGAAAGAGGATGTAGATTGTTTACACCTGGAAAGTTCACCTGAAAGGATTGTTGAATCAGTGCATGAAACATAAATTTTTGAGACAGTGAGTCGTCCTCCAACAAGTCAGACAGATCAGCCCTCCAAATTTCAATTTTCTGATGAAGAAGATGGTATTTGGACCCTGCAGTTTGATGGAGCATTGGGAAAGGAAGGAGCTAGGATTGGCATTTGGATTCATGGTCCCTCGCATTAGTCAGGTAAAGTCCCTTTCAATGTAAGATTAAGTTCATATAAGTTGGCTTTTTATTTCTCAAATAATGAGGCAAAGTACGAAGCATTGATTGTTGGCCTTAAAATTCCCAAAAAGTCGGGAGCAAAGAAGATTTCAGCTTATGGCGACTCCAAGTTGGTGATTAAACAGGTAAAAGGGGAGTACTAAGCTAAGCATCCAAGGATGAGAGCTTATTGAAATTTTGTCCTTGATATTCTCAAAAAAAATTCAGAATATACATTGTCTTTGATTCCTAGAAGTCATAATTTTATGGTTAACTCCCTTGCCACTGCAACAAGCATGTTTAAGATCCCCATCCACTCTAATAAGAAGTTTTCAATTCATGTCAAGCATCATCCAGCTATCCCTGACAATCTGAGATATTGGCAGGTGTTTTTGGATGATAAGAAAATTAAAAAAATTCTGCAAATGGAGGATGAATTCCGAAATTCCCATATTGATGATGTGTATTATGAGAATGATCTGACAGGAAATTGAGGCCACCGAAGTTGAAATGTTGCAGTTGAAAGACAATAATATTCCACAAGGTCTCATTCCTTTCGAAGAGTTATTTGATCGTGATGATGTTTCGAGAAATCCAACAATGGTCCCCACAGAAAAAGGTGTCGAAGATATAAACATTGGCACAGTTGACAAGCCAAAAATGGTCAAGTTGTTGAAGTCTCTATTCCCTAAGATGAAAAGTAAATACATTTCTTTAATGGCAGAATTTTCTGATGTATTTGCTTGGGACTATTCATATCTAAAGGCGTATGATAAGAACATCATCCATTATACTATACCAGTCAAGTCCAATCAAAATCCATTCCACCAGAAGCTGAGGAGGATTAATCCCCAATGCTGCCATCTATTGAGAAAGAGGTAAATAGACTCTACAAATCTAGTATCATAGTTCCTATTCGTTTTGCTGAATTGATGTCAAATCTTGTGTCGGTAAGGAATAAGATGGGGGAGATTCGTCTTTGTATTGATTTCAGGAATTTGAACAAAGTGTCCTTGAAGGACAATTATCCTCTTCCAAAGATGGACCATATTTTGTAGAGGGTAGTTGGGGCTTCAAGGATGTCACTTCTTGATGGATACTCTAGATACAACCAAATTTTGGTGCATGAATATGATCAATTGAAAACAACCTTTACAACACCATGGGGTACTTTTATGTACACCAAGATGCCATTTGGGTTGAAGAATGCAGGGGCCACATTTCATTGAGCAATAGACATTTCTTTCGCCAATGAAATATATAAATATATATATATATATATATATAGATATATTATATATATATTATATATATTATATATATATATATATATATATATAATATATATATATATATATATATATATTTTCCTGGTTATTTACTTGAATGATCTTACAATTTTTTCGAAATCTGATGAGGGGAATCTGCATCATCTAAGGATTGTTTTTCACAGATGCAGAAATTCGGCATTTCCTTGAATCCAAAGAAGAGCTTATTTGCCATGGAGGAGTGCTGCACAATATTTTGTCACGCCTCTTGCACTTCCCTGTGACATACCTTGAAGTGCCCAAAACAGTATCATTATACAATATACTCATCGATGTATACAACTTAGCTCCCTCCTTTAACTTTGCTTGGAAAATATCTAGAGCTTTCCCTTAAGAAATGGTTCTTGAAACCCTAAAATGAGGATCATCTCTCTTATGAAGCTCAAAACCGTGATCATCGCCTATCACACCTTGTTAAGCCAGTGATGGCATCGCTATGTTCCCTTTCATACTCATGATGGTCTCAGAAAGGAAGTTTTCCCAAAGAGGATGAGAAGCTTTGTGATCTAGAAGCTTCCAGAGCGGCAAGCTAGAGGTGGTTTCGCATAGATGAGGTCGAATCCTCTTAATTTGACCTCTTGGTCTCATCCCTATGAGCTACCTCCTTGAGATGTGGGTCTAATCCTATCTTTGGAGGAGTCTTAACTCCCTCTCCTAGCCTATAAATTCCTCCTCTCCCATTTCCAAATGGTTGATCTATGTCCATTTGCACCCCTATGTTGAGCTTGTGCTTAGAGGTTATTCATTAGACTTGGAGGAGTGTTTGGAGAGTTTCTTGGATAGGGAATTGGATTACCACTCAAGGAGAGCCTTTCAACATCAAGGCTATGGTTGTAAGTTTCCATTTATTCTTTAAATAATAATACAATTGTTGGTTAATCTTCCCAAAATATATATGTTCATGTTTGTATTGTTGGGTGTGGAGCCTGATTATCTTTTGTATTCAAAGGTCTTAGCCGGATGTATACCCCAGGAAGACTGTACACCCCTCCACGCGGGGGGGACTTGTCCCCCCC
>APFE030764661.1:56199-74790 GCA_000404065.3 Pinus taeda
GGAAGAAATGGCTCATATGTCTAAAGTTCCATATGCATCAGCAGTTGGAAGCTTAATGTATGCAATGGTCTGCACAAGGCCTGATATTGCACATGAAGTGGAAGTTGTAAGTAGGTACATGAACAATTCAGGAAAAGAACATTGGATGGTGGTGAAGTGGATTCTCAGGTATTTGAGAGGTACCACAAATCAAGCATTATGCTTTGGTGGTTCAAACATTGCTTTATAAGGATATGTTGATGCGGATATGGCAGGTGAAAGAGATAACAGGAGGAGCACTACATGATATGTATTTACTATAGGTGGAACAACTATCGGTTGGGTTTCAAAAATCCAAAGTGTTTTTGCACTTTCAACAACAGAAGAAGAGTATGTTGCTGCTACAGAGGCTAGTAAATAAATGATTTGGTTACAAAGGTTTCTGGATGAATTGGGTAAGAAGCAGGAGTTGGGCAGGTTATACAGTGACAACCAGAGTAACATACATCTTGCAAAGAACTCTGCATTTCATTCCAACACTAAACATATATAGCTCAAGTACCATTTCATACGGTCAGCATTGGAAGATGGACAGTTGAAGCTAGAAAAGATACACACTAGCCAAAATCCTGCATATATGCTAACAGAAGTTGTAACTAGGGAGAAACTGAGAATCTACTTAGTTTCAATTGGTCTTCAAGTATGACGAAGAAGATGAGAAACAACGAGGTCCAAAGTGGAGTCATTGTCTAGCAAATGAAGTAGTGGTGGAGTTGCTATAATCAGTCTCCAAGTGGGAGATTGTTGGGTGTGGAGCCTGATTATCTTCCATATTCAAAGGTCTCAACCGGATGTATACCCCAGGAATACTGTACATCCCTCCACGTCGGGGGGTGGGGGGGGACTTGTACCCCCCGCGGGGTTCGGGGGGGGCCGATCCCCCCTGGCTAGGGGGTCCTGAGGCCAACGGTCCCCCGTTGCCCCCAAAGTGAAAAATAGATGTAAAATTGCCTTCTAAAAGTCTAGTAATTTCTAGTCAATCTGGGTCGTTCATTAGGCAGATGATCTAACGGTAGAATTTATGCTTAATTTAGGGTTTTTTGCCCTAGAAGGCAACCCCTCACTATATATGAGGGAATTGTATTGTGTCTATGTATATCTATATTCGGAGTGAAGAAAAGAGAGGAGATTGAGAGTGAAGAGGGAGTTACAACGGATTTGTTGTAAGTTGTATCTCTTCCGTTTGCTGGATAATATAATAAAATAAGGACTGGTTGTTTCTCCGTAGAAGTAGCCCAAACTAGGTGAACCACGTATATCTGTGTCTCTCTTGTTTTATGTGTTTATATTTCTGCAATATTTTATGTGTTCCATTTCTTTGTAGTATATAATTTTCTAACATGTATTGGCTTGGCATTCCTTGATCAGCTAAGTACGTTATTATTGGATTTGATATTGGTTTTGGCATGCTTTGTTGTCTCTTGACCACTTGTGCAGGTACATAAGTGCTGAAAGAAGCAGGAACAAGTTTGGCACAAGAGGTTCGAGGATCTCAACAAAATAAATCAGATTAGCACCAAAGCAAGGTAGGCCATCTCTCTTGTTCTACTTTTCAATTATAATCTAGGAAGATGTCTAGTTGATTGTCACTTCAATTGGTAGACCCACTCATTGGGCTAGAGAGATCATCTCTATCCGTAGAGAAGATTAACCTTGTCAAAAAAATGGTGACTCCACTGAGGAGCCTATGACCCTTTCCTTCCCTTTATTCACCTTGTCTTTTGACGAGTTTGATCAACCATTGATTTTTAGACTTCATTGCTTGTTTGTAGTCAGTGTCACTTTCTGGTAGATGCCTGAAGATTGTTAACTTGAGTTGTTTTTGAAGATTTTGGATTTCCTTTCTTGTTTTCCTCGACCATCGCAGGTTTGACCCTGACAGTCGTGATGATATCGCAGGTTTTCTAGCTACAACAACGATGATCGATACTTTCCTCCTAATAGGTGCGATGATTGCAGAAAATTAAGAAATTTAGGGTTTTCTCTCTTATTTGCAGTTCTAGTTTCCTTCTCTCTGTGATTTACCAGTGTGTTCTTCACTGTCTCTCTCATTGTCTAATTGTAATTGTCTTTTAACTTGGCTTGAATTTCCTTGAAGTTTGATTATCCTTTTTGGGTTCTAGGTCTTCTAGGTCAAATTTCATCCACTCGTTGGTCTTCCCATTGGAAATCAGAGATCAATTGCATGTGTTAAAGAGTCTTTGTGTGTTCAGACATACTTTGCATATCACTTTTTGGTTCGTGTGCCCTAAGTTGTTTTCATTAGTGGAAATTGTGAAAGTCACTTAAGCTTCATTTGACGAACGATAGATTATAACTCGATTGCCTCATTGGAATCAAAAGGAAGTGTATGCTTTGAAGTTTTTTGTGTTTCGAAGTGAAAGTGAAAGTGCTTTTGTTTTCATAGTTTTCGAAGAATTTTGAGTTGCATTCAAATCATTGATGTGAAAGAAATTTTCATATCTGTTGGCTTGCTTGCATTCTCTTTTACTTTGCACTAGATTACATTAGTTGCATTTTTGAAAAAAGAGAAAAAAATCATCATTATATCTTAAGGAAATTTTGCTTTAATATTTGTTTTGGCATTACGTCTGCTTATCATATGAAAGATTAGATTTCATATTTTTCATTTAGCGTTTGGAGATTGTTATGGATGCACTTTTGTGTTTGGTTTGATGCATGATTTGAGTGATCTCCCTACATAGATAACTTTCATCGAATTCAAGGATTTCATATCATCATCTAGTTTGCATTTTAGGAACAGGCCACATCATTAAGGCCTTGAAATTGAAACATAATTACAAGATCAATTTAAAATATATCAATTAACCTAAGGAGCATTTGAAACATTAACGATCATATCTAGTGGTCTAGGTTAGGGACATGTTCTAGCGTCTTAAAAACTTAGCAGTTGTCATTCGCTTCGGCATTAGACAGTTCTAGCACAGACTTATGCTCCTCGTACCATCGTGTATACAAAGGGAACCCCCCTAGGTTGCAATCCTTTATCCATAGGAAGCTGAGTCTGTCACCCTATAAACGTGATACACCGAACACAGTGTTGGTGTCCCAAATTGCTCTATTTTTGCCCCATTTCCATAAAATTTAACCTCTATTTTATCTCTACTTAATCTTCTCATTCCTGCACTAGTCCAAGATAATCATCTATTCCTACATATGCTTTGTATTTCATAATTAAAATTTATTAAGTGCTTTATTAATTATTTTATATAGATTTCATGCCTGTTAGTATCTCTTGTAACTTATGTTTAATTTCCTAAAAGTAATTGAGGAACTACGTGTTAATTATGAGTTAGCGTGATCAGTGCACGCAAATTCTTGCACTGCCAACGATGTTGCTCTGAGATCTCCGTAACAGTTCAAATCCTTCCACGCGAGCGTTTTGGTCCACAACTCCTAGTTCGATTGCGGGCTAACTCAGATTGGATATCGGCGGCATATAGTCAGGCATACATGCCAAGGATGGTCTACGACCAACAAAGTTCATGTTCCATTATAACTATTAGCTAGTTTTATAATATTGGTTGTTACTCCATTTAGCCGAAAGGCTTGAATAAAATGTAGGTTGTAGGAAGAACCAGGGAACGATCTAAGTTGTAATTTCATTCGCTGTGTAATTTTGTATTTCACTCGGCTCAGGGCTAGAATTGCGCCATCATGCATATTTGTTGATCAAGTAATACAAGGAACTCGCAATGTTATTCACACACTGTGTCTAACTTATATTTTATGCGTACATGAGTGTTGATTCGTTTCATTTATTAAGTGGGAAACGATTTGGTTGGCTACGGCCCAGCCAACCTAGCTCGTTTACCCTTGTGCTTTCGTCTTTTGAAAGGGTCTGTGTAAATATTTATTTACAGTTGCGTGGTTTGAACGATTCTTGTATTTATTTCAGAGTTCTGAGCTAAATTTATTTCGTAGTTAAGTGTGAATGAATCCGTGGTTTGGAAGTTGATTGAGCTTGTTTATTTCCTATAATTCCTTTCCTGCAATTCTTGTCCTGGTTTACTTCCACTCGGGTCGTGCAAGAAGATTCTTCCTGTACCAGTGCATGTAGTTTCATGCACTCCGATTTATTCATTTACTTCACAACAAATGTTACATTTTTGCTTATCATTTCAGTTATTCCTGCAAGTGAAAGTATTGTTAAATCCAGTAATCATTCTTAACATTAAGAGCATACTTCTGAAGGATCTGAGGATGTTTATATGAATTAAGAAAGGATGTTATTATAAACACTTTATACTTGCATTACAAGTGAGTTGCCGAAGCTAGCTGATGCATGCACATCACTTTGGTTGTTGCTTTGATTATTCTGAATTGTTTTCACTTTATGAAGTTTACTTTCATTTCCAGGTTCAGTTAATTAAAACATTTCTTTTCCATAGATAAATTATCTCAGAATTTAGTTTGCAATTGCAATTCTTTTCAACATGTCTTTTAATTCTTTTGAAAGTAAATTGGAAGCTTTGGTGAAGGAAGTTATGTTTCGGTGCAAGGGCTGGTCTTTTGTCACAGGAACATAGTGCTCTAAGCCCTAAGACTTAGAGCACCTCCACAAAAACATAAATCTTTAGTAAGGAAGGTAAATATACTTCTGTACAAAAGTATTGTACCTGCACTAGTGCAAGCAGAGTGTAATAGTACAAGAACAGGTTGTTTGTGTAGAAGGAAAATCAATTGGGAAACAGATCTCTACAAGGGCCCACTTGTCAAGCTGTGAGACATCTATACTGGAGATAAACATAGTATTTCATTTCAGCATTTAAGATTTCTTTCAATTGTGTGAAATTTCCTTCACTTGATTTCCTTGCAAATTATTCTTTTACATTCCAGCACTAGAGTTGGTTTGGTTTCAATTGCCTTTAAAATATTCTGCAACATTTCCTTTAAGAACTAGGATTAAGAATATGAAAAGTTCATACCACTTCTGGCATTGCATGTGCTTCGTCTCTAAGTTTACGAAACCCCCGGGTTAATAATTAAGTGTTGAGGAGTTTCTTAAGTGCAATTCCTACACCCAACATTTTCGCGTCATTGCTGGGGAGGCGATTTGAATTGGTAAGAATTCTTCATTTTTTGCAATAAGGGTAAGGTTGCTATTATTTTTTCCCTGTAGTGTGCTTCTAGTGTTTGGAGGAATTTATAGGTGCTGAGTTATTTTTGAAATTGCAGCTATTATTTGAATTTAATTTTGTCATTTTTTGAAATGAATGCCTAAAAGAGGTAGGGGTCCAAAGCCCACTAGGGGCCAAAGAAATACTGATAAATCTGAAACCAAATCTCATATTGGGCCTTCTTTTGCAGGTAGAAAGTCCAAACAAACTTAGACTCATCACGCAGGAACAGTCCATTTGGGCTCTGGTAGTACTAGTCCAGGTGTGACACAACCCACAAAGGGGAAGAAGGAGGCTATTGGAACCCATAGTCAGCCTTCTCATCTTGTTGAGAGCGGTTCATGTGGAAAAACAACAATGGCAAATCAGGAAGACCATACAGAAGGAACTGGTGAAAATCAAGTAAATCAGGGACATACCACTTTTGGATTCCCAATTGTGGATCCTGATACACAAGTGAAAATGGAAAATATTTCACCATCAGATCTTCCTCATTTCTATGGTAAGGTACATGAAGACCCAGACTCTTTCTTATTTGAGTTTGATATTTTGTGTAGAAGTTATGATTATTCATCTGATGCCCAGAAGTTAAAGTTGTTTCCTACAACTCTCAAGGACGCAGCACTCTGTTGGTTCATGGGACTAGGAGGAAACACTATATCTTCTTAGGAGCAAATGAAGAGAGTGTTCTTGTCGAAATATCAAGAATATTGTAAAACTAGAGATATTCAAGATGAAATCTTTAATATTGTGCAAAATGATGATGAGACTCTAGAGGGCTACTTGGAGAGCTTCATGTATATCCTTCAAAGGTCAAAGCACAAATTTGATCCAAGTACCATTAGAACCTTATTCTTACGTGGGGTTACTGATGATGCTAAGAATAATTTAAATCTATTAGGACAAGGGGATATTGCTCAAAATTATTTTGATCAAATCTGTGACTTGTGCAGGAAATTCTCAAGGAACCAATATAGATCCGGTAAAGGAATTCAGAATAGAAACAAGAAAACTGAATTTACTGATGCTATGATTATTGGATTAGAAAACAAAATGGACAATATGAAAATTGAAATAATGAATATTGTTAGCAAACAAATTGACTCTTTGAAGTTTCAGCAAAAACTGGTAGAGGAACAAAACATTGTCTATTTTTTGTCCAAAATGTAGAAGAAAGCATCTTTTAAGAGAATGTCCTCTCGATATTAAAGAAACTAATAAATGTGCAATTTTTGTAGAGAACCATGACACAAAAAAGTGTCCCTTCATACCTGGGCTGAAAATTGTACTTGAGGGAGGAAAACCTGAAGCCGAATCACTGCATGCTATGGGAGCACAAAGAAAATGGTCTCAGGTAAGTGCAGGTATGGCTCCTGAACCTCCACTGCATTTTTTTGGTTATAATGCACATTCATATTCCTATCCTAACACTAGTCACTCTCAACATTGGCAGCATGGGAACCAATATCAGTATGGACAACCCTCTCAATCTTGGAAACAAGGATGGAGAGGGCCAAACCATTCACACCATTCACATCATTCCTATCATGTGCCTATGCAGTAATACCCTCATACGTATGCACCTTAACCAATGCCACAACCATCATTACCTCAGCTGAATCAGCCAATGCCACTGTTATCTTTACCTCCACCGTTTTGACCTTCTCAGCGGCCTGCTCAACCTTTCTCCAACCCCAATAGAAAACCGATACAAATGATCCATTCTATGAACCCGCTTTCTTCATCTAGATATCAATTTATGCCAGTTGGATTCAATGATATCCAATTGAGATAAGGGAAGATAGTAACCTCAGAAAATCAAAAGTAGCGTATGGTGATTATCAATGAGAAAGGAGAGGAGGAAAATCCTGACCATTATGAAAATATGACACCATTTAACCTATTCCCATACCTTCTGAGCCCTTATCATCTTCTTCCAACCGACCTCCCTATCCAGAGAGGTTAGTTGTGGAGAAGAAAGACCCCATTCCTGAGTCTAGCCTAGATTCTGAGCTTAGGAACCTTTTTATAAGGGTACCTTTGCTCGAAGCTATTAAAGAGACCCCCATCTGCACAAAAATCATTAGGGAACTTTATCTCAAGAAGCTAGGAAGGAGAAGACTAGAACCTTAAATCATTCAATTTGTTGGTAAAGCCACAGAGTTAATGACGGGGTGTATGCACATGGAGAAATATAGCGACCCTGGAAACCCTATTGTCTATGTCTAGATAGGTGATGTCCTCGTCTCCAATGTACTTATAGACCTGGGGGCAACCATTAACGTTATGACCAAGAAAACCATGGATCAACTTGGATTGGTCCATATTCGTCCTACTCCCATTGTGCTCAAATTGCCGATAGATCTAAAATCAAGCTGTAAGGTGTGTTGGATGATGTGGTCGTTTCCCTAGACTCTTGGGAATATCCCACAGATTTCATTGTGCTTCAGCCAAAGAATCATGTGGGAGGATATCCCTTGATATTGGGATGACCATGGCTTGCCACGACCAATGCTTATATCGGATGTTGTTCTGGTGACATGTACATTTCCCATGGAGATTCCAGGAAGAAGGTCACCTTGTATCCAGTCGCTAGATCCATTCAGGAGCTCCGAGACACTTTATGGTTAGACTACAATAGTGATGAGGAGACTCAACTTGTTTCCATGATACATTAGAATACTAGGTTCTCGCAGGAGGGTGAAATTCAATACTTCCTAAATAATCTAGACACCATGCCTAATTTTGAGTCATTGAGTCAGATTTTTAGTCTAGATTTTCAAGAAAGATATGACTCTCTACCTCCCCCACCACCATCTCTAGCGAAACCTCTATGTACTCTTGAGCCTAATACCACTCTTGCTGAGATTAGTCTAGGTAAATCCTTACATATAAGTTCATACTTGGATCCTTCCCAGCAAGAGCAGCTTGTGAATTTGTTGCAAAACCATCTTGATGCCTTTGCATGGGGCTATGAAGATATGAATGGAATCCCTCCTAAAACCTATACACACCATATCTATATTTAGGATGGAGCCCGACCTATCCAACAACCCCAAAGGTGAATGAACCCATCTCTGAAAGATGTTGTAAAGGAAGAATTGCAAAAAATCTTAGATGCTGATTTTATCTATCCTATTTCTGACAACCAGTGGGTCTCTCCATTGGTATTAGTCCCGAAAAAAGATGGGAGATGGTGCATTTGTATTGACTACATAGAACTGAACAAATCCACTCTCAAATATTACTTCCCCCTTCCTTTCATCGATCAGGTACTCGATACCCTTGCTGGTAAGAAGTACTTTTCTTTTCTAGACGGCTTTAGGGGTATAACCAAATACAGATCGCACCCGAAGATCAAGAAAAAACCACTTTTACATGTCCATGGGGTACATTTTCTTACCAAGTGCTTCCCTTTGGGCTATGTAATGCCCCAGCTTCCTTTCAAAGGGAAGCCTTGGCTATTTTTGCTGACCTTGAGTGTGTAGAAATCTATATGGATGACTTTTTTGCATTTGGTGATTCATTTTAGGAAGCCTTCAAGAATCTAGAAAAAGTGCTTCTTCAGCGCCAAGAAGTTCATCTCGCCTTGCGTGACAAAAATTGCAAATTAAGGTGCAAGGTAGGAGTGGTTCTTGGCCATCTTATTTCTGACAAAGATATCCAGGTTGACCCTGAAAAAATAGAAATTATTTTGAGTCTCCCTATACCCAAAACTCAAAGGGAAGTGAGAGGTTTTCTAGGACATGTGGGCTACTATAGGAGATTCATTGAGAATTTCTCAAGGATAGCTACCCACCTTTTCCGACTTTTGGCTAAGGATAGTGAATTTTCTTAGTCCACAACTTGCCAACAGTCCTTTGAGACATTGAAGGAAAAACTAGTCCAGGCACCAATTTTGAGAGTACCAAATTAGTCACTGCCATTTCATATTTCCTATGATGCCTCAGATACTGCTATTGGTGCAACTTTAGGACAAGAAGAAGACAAACAATCTTATGTTATTTATTTCATTTTTAAAAAATTGTCACCCGCTGAACTAAATTATACAGTTACTGAGAAAGAGTTTTTAGTTGTAATTTTTTCCATTAGTAAATTCAGATATTATATTACAGGATATGAATTCTTTGTACATATTGACCATTCTGCAATAAGGTATTTGATGAATAAACCATTAACTAGCGATAGGGTGACTAGGCGGTTATTATTGTTACAGGAATTTAATATTACCATTATTGATAGACTAAGAAAATCGAATGTAGTAACAGACTATCTTTCAATATTAAATAATCCTAGTGAAGCAATTCCTGTTGATGATGATTTTCTTGACGAACGTCTTTTTTTTGTGTCCACAAAATCCCCATGGTTTGCTGACATAGCTAACTATTTAGTCACTAGAAAATTACCACCTCACTTATTTGCTCGTGAAAAGCGGAATATCATACAGAAAAGTGTTGCATATTCCTAGATCCAAGGAGACTTGTTTTACACCGGAGAAGGTCTCGTTATTTGTAGATGTGTAAGAGAGGAAGAAGCCTTTGATATTTTAAAATTTTCCCATGATGAACCTTGCGGGGGTCACTTCGCCGATAAGCGAACTGCATACAAAGTGTTACGAGTTGGCTATTTTTGGCCTTCCTTGTTTAAGGATGCCAAACAATATGTCAAGTGGTGTGATAGTTGTCAATGAGTTGGCCAGCCTAATCAAACCAATGAAATGCCTTGATGTCCTCAGGTTATGATTGAGCCTTTTGAAAAATGGGTCATTGATTTCGTAGGACCAATAAATCCAACATCATGAAATAAAAGCATATTTTGGTTTGTACAGATTTCGTTACAAAATGGGTAGAAGCTAAAGTTGTTTCTTTTTCTACTGAAAGAGTTGTTGTTGATTTTCTTTTTACTAAAATCTTTACTAGATTTTGTGTGCCTAGAGAAATTGTTTCTGACAATGGACCGTAGTTTACATCTAATCTGGTACAGGGTGTGATGGAGAAATACAAGATACATCATAGGTAATCCACACCGTAGCACCCACAAGCAAATGGTCAAGTGGAGTCCACAAATAAGGTGATTGAGTCCATCCTCACAAAGATGGTAAATATTCACAGAAATGATTGGGCTGACAAATTACCAGAAGCATTATGGGCATACTGAACCACTTGGAGAAACAGCGCAGGACACACACCATATGAGCTGGTGTACGGAAAACAAGTCCTCTTGCCAATAGAATTCAAGATTAAGACTCTTAGGATTGCAGTCCAATTGGGGCTAGATCTCTCTGAAGCATAGCAACAACATCTTCTACAATTGAATGAGTTAGATGAATTCCGACGGGATGTTGTTCAGTAGAACGTCTTGGTTCAACAGTGGCGCAAGAAGTGGCATGACAAGTCCATTCAGAAAAAGTAATTCCAACTAGGTGATTGGGTACTCCTTTACGATTCTAGATTCAAATATTTTAAAGGGAAATTTCACACATGCTGGATGAGACCCTATGACGTGGTCAAAGTTTATGAAAATGGAGCGGTAGAAATTAAAACTATTGATGCATGGAATTTTGTGTTGTAGGTAAATGGGCATAGATTGAAGGTATATTTTCAGCCCCTTACTAAAGGAGATTTTATGCAGCAAGTCCAACAACAATTTGAAAAGGAGTTAGTAGGTGGTAACACCAACCTGTTGAAAATTTGGTTCCTTCTTGTCCTTACTAAAAAGAATAAAAGAAAAATAAAAAGAAAAAAATGACAAAAATAAAAAGAAAAAAAATAAAAGAAAAAAATCATGTAATTATGAAAATAAATTGACTGACATGATTGCAGAAGGATCAACCTGAAAACCGGCATGCTGGTAGGAAGATCGAAATTTTAATAAAAAGGGAATGTTACTTGATTTTTAGATATGTTGGCTACCACCAAGAAGAAGTAGGTTCGAGAAACCGAGCCCTTACCCAAGTTTGGGGTAACTAGCATGGAAATTTGTATCCAAGTAAAAGCTTAATTCCCGCTGCAATTACTTTTTTTGGCACCAGTGCAGGCATATTTTCAAGGTAAAAAAGAAACTTTGCCTTTCTTCTATTTCCCATTTCGAAAATTACCACTATTTTCTTTTCTAAATCCCCAACGAATTACCTTCCTCTTTCTTCTAAGAAAACTACCCTACCCGATTTCGTAAAATCCTTCTTTTCCCCTGAATTTTTTTCCACATCCCATTTCATCTATCCCCTTAGTGATATTATTCCTGGAAATCCATGTTGTAATGTTCCTTCCTATTCTGAAAATTACCTTTTTCCCACTTCTTTATTCCCTTATAAATTGATTGCCGAATTTGATGCAGTCAATCCAGAATGCATGCTCATGAAACACCAAAGGATGGCGAATAATTTTTTTTTTGTATATTGAGGCAATTTTTTTTTTAATTCCAGCTACAGAATTGTGTTCTATCAGAATTTTTGTTTTGATAAAATCCCTGGTGCAAGATGCGCAGTGCAAGCACGATGCAGTGCAAGTAGGATCAGTCAGGAACGCGGCCGACTGTGGGAGCAAGTGTAAAATAAATTCCACATAGTCCAAGAGCATCTTATTAAGGATGTTTTGGGAACTTTATTACCCTGCACATGAATACTGATAGATCATAGCATTATATATTTTTTAATTAATACTCTGCTTTATCATATACTGACTTAGGAAATTTTTTAAAGTGAAATATATATTGGGTTCTGAAATCTAATTTCTTTAATGAGTACTGAAATATGTCTTGATTAAATTATGAGGTGGGTTGTGGGATGGTACTGATTGTCCGATAACCAGTATTCACCTCCCTTGAAACAATATTGCATTACTTGTTCATTATTATCTTGCCTCGTAACCAGATAATTATGGTCGTTGCACCAATGCTGCATAAACCTCCACCACATCCAATCATTATTGCTCACCCGTAGCAGGCTCATACGTATCTGCATCTAATCGGAGGAGATGTTTTTGTCATGATTGGTTGGGTGGGACTGAAAAGACGGAGGATGGATGAACCTCTGACATAAAGCTCTCAGCAATTTTTGGTATCACTCACTGAAATCCTTTTGAGGTTGTGACCGAGAATTATGAAGTGTAAATCGAACATGGCACCCGTAAGAAATGAGTCGTCATCCTTGAAGGAGATCGAGCAGACCGCGGAATATCGGAAAAGTCTTGCACTATTGCAAGAATTTGGGTTCCTTCCATTTTTACAAAAGTTTGACGGTTTCAACATGGCTGTGGTATTGGAGTTCACGAAGACGTTTAAAGGAGGCTGAGTCAGGGTTGGCTCATTAAAATTCGAAGTTACGGAGGAGTCCATTGTGCAAGCTACAGGCTTGCCAACTACAGGGGAGTAGTGGTTCAAAAAGGAGAGTCTCGGGAAGAAATGATGGCATCAGTTTGTGGTTGACAGAAATCTTAAGGTTGATTGGAAGAAGGGACTTCCATAGAGTGCCATGATCGGGAAATGACAAGACCTCCTGTTCATATTGTAGAAATTTGTAACCTACGCCAGACATTATACATTAGCATTCATGTATCACCTTTGACTGTTGATGCACTTTGAGTCAGTAAAACTTGTTAATTTCCCTTACTACCTGCTCAGAAGTCTCGAGAAAATGGTAAAGTTTGTGCAGAGTGCGAATGAAAGCTAAGTTGTGAATAAGATATATCATCATGGGGTTATCACAATCCTCGTCAAGAAAGTGCTGGAAGAAAAGGGAGTGACCTAGGAAGCATTCCTGAAGGAGTTTCGAGTGAGAACTGCATGGAAGTATGCTAGCAAGATTACAAGCAAGAAAAGGAAGGCAGAGACATCGTCCTCTACCGAGAAAAAAGGTAGAAGCACGGTAGTGCAAGCAGAAAATAAGTCTGTCGAAAACACTCTGCCCTTGACAAAGAAAAGAAAAGTCAGAACCTCGACGAGGAAGAAAACTATCTCTCCATGGATGAATAATTCAACATCTCCAATTGTGATTTATGAATCACCCCAAGTTTCACCCAAAGATCATAACCTTTCAGTGCTTGTAAATGCACCGACCCGCACCATGGTAAATGAGGAAAACGTGGAAGACGACATATTGTTGTCTACCTTTGTTCGCAAATTAAGAAAGAGGAAGACGACACCGAGTGCAGGTGAAGTTCAAGCAAAGGGTCTCGAGGATGATGAGGCACAACACATGGAGACCCTCGGTAATTTCGATGAACAGGACATCGAAACTCTCAATGTCATTGAGGAACAAGTTACTAAATCCCCTACTATTTTTGAGGAATAGGGTACTCAAATCCCTACTGGTTTAAATGAACAGGGTATTGAATCCCCTCAAGAATTGGAAGAACAGGGCATTAAAAACCCTGTGGAGTTGAGTGTGCAAGGTACTGAAACCCTTGGCACAAAGGATGTGGAGGGGACTAAAACTCTCGATGATAAGGAAACCCCGGGCACAGAAACTTTTGGCGATGTCATAATGCAAACGCTGGATGACCTTGATCTTGACAATGACGGGACTTGTTTTGAGTTCATTGCGGAGAAGGTATTTACACCAGAAGATATGAGCTTGAAACCCTCTACTCTCTACCTCAATAACTGAATAGTAGAATTGGAGAAACAAGTTCATGATCTAGAGGCTCTAAACCAGGTCATGAAGGAGAAAAATTAGCAAAAGCAAAGTGAGGTAGAGATGCTTGCAGAGGTCAAGAAGCATAAACACCAAGTAAAAGTAAGGAAGTTGTTAGTGTCAGTCTTTGAAGCCTTCCACCATGTTATAGAAATATTTGGGCACTGCAACCCCAATCTCATATGTCCATAAACCAAGGGCTTCTAAGCCCCTAAAAGTGTTGTTTCATACCCTAAAGGAACAAGGTCAGTTGATTACATCATCTCCCAGAAGTTCTCCCTGAAAACTACTGAGAACTGGTCAAAGCTGGACCATACAGACTGTTCAGTGCTAAGGGTGCAATGCATCTCACCTGCTACAGGAAAAAGGTATGATGCATACTGAAAATCCCTTCTGTAGGATGCGATGAGTGAGAGCAGACAAATTGCAGAGGTAGTTGGCTAGGTGGAAACCCAGAGAATCTTCTAGAAGCTGCCCATTTGACACTTGCCTCTTTGAATTTGCCTAGGGATGAGTAATAGATCATGAAATCTCCAAGTGGAACCAAGAACTATCAGAGAGATGACAGTAATCAAAATCCCAGAAGCTGACTCACCCACCTACAAATATCTATATATAGATCCATCATCCTAGAGATCCAGAGGCTGGAATTTTGTATTTTGTAAGGAAGTGTTGTTGGTTTCTCTGTGCAACATTGTATTGTTGGGTGATCTAGCTTTTCATGAGCTGAAGAGGGCTTTCATGCTGGGAGGATGGTGCTGGATCAGACAGCTTGGTTGTAATCCTCTCTTCTACTACTTCTATCAATAAAGCTATTTGAGTTTTCCTCCATATTCTTGTATATTTCTGAATCTTGTATTGATATATGCATTTTTATGGTTAATATATATCTGATCCTATATTGTTTATGGTTATAGATATCTATGCTTTGACGGTATTATGCTTCTTTGACTCTACAAGTTTTCTTTGAAGTGGAACAAGTAAGGAAGGAGCGACGAAGCTCTGTCAAAGTGGGAGGAAACAAGCAAGGAGCGAAGTGAAAGACTGAGGTTGGTACTCTCTACTTTTCTCTCATCTATCTCTCATAAAGGAAAACACAAGTAACTTTAGTTTGTTTGTTTTTAAGATAGCTACCCGTCTTAGTGGGACTAGCAGCTCTGAATGTACACTAGTTTTCCCGATAACAAGATGGCAACTCCACTGGGGAGAAAATAGTTGGTTTGCTTGTTTCTATTTGTTTGCTTTATAAACTACAGACGAAGCCTGAAGTTAAGCCAGCTAGCCTTTGAACTGCTTTTTCTATGCAACTGCAAAGTAGATCAACGTTTCTTTAATCAATCTCTGAGTTTGTTTATGAACTGAACATCTGACTTGCAAACATCCTAAGTGCCCTGGTGGTGGCTCAAGTAACCTCATTAGATCAGCGCTTGTACTTTGTGTTTACTGCCTATCATTAGCTCAACCTAAATCCCTGAACTAAGCTGCAAACTATGAGCAAAAACCAAGCTCAATCTCGTCCCTGGACCATCGCGCTGTCTCTCATTGGCAGTTTGGATGCATCACACCTCCCATGTGTTGCAGGTGAGATGCATCCATGTTTCCCTGTGTTATAGGTGCGATGATTAAATGAGACTGTTTCTGCCTCTAGATTTTGGTTTTCTTCATTGTCTTCAGCTTTATTCAGTAGTTTTGTTGTCTATGATCAGTATATTACTGTTGAAACTCTCTTCCTTTGCATTATTCAGCCTCCATTGATAAAGAATTGTGAATGTTTTTATGTATTTTTCATCATTTGCAGTTCTCCTTTGCAAACAATAGCTTAATCGAATTGTCATTGTTTGATTTGAAAATGTCGTAAGTGTCGTTTTCAGTCAAAGAAAAGAGTGTCGTAAAGTCTTCCTCTTTTAGATAGTTGATTACACTTTTGCCATTGTATTTTATTTGAACCATCAATTCTTTGAAGTGTCGAAAGCAGTTTTCAAATCAAAATTGAAAGCGTCGTCTTAATCTTCCTTTCGTTTTTTGAAAATAAATTGCTAAAGTGTCGCTTTGAGAAAGGATAGTTTAGATCTGTACTTAGTTTTCTTTTTTCATTCTCACATTAAGGAAGCTGAAGAAAAAAGATACATGCATGTGAATTTGCATTTAGATTGCATCTGGAAACTGATTTAGGATAGTACATCTTAGTATGTGCTCTCTGCTCTATGTTGAAAGAATTTTACTTCTCTTTGCTTAGTAGCTAGGATTTTCATTGCAAAAAGAAAGTAAACAATTGTTTATCATCTTAGATTGCATATTTAGGAATTGTATATCTACATCACGTGGTGAACCTTAAAGGAAAACTTATTAAGAAAGATCAACTGTAAAATAAACCTCAATGAACATAAAAACACTTTGGAACCTAACGCACAACATCTAGAAGTCTAGGCGAGAGACGTATTTCGGCGTCGTAAAGCATGGTAACAATCGTTTTCATTGTAGGTTGGGTGATTCCTCCTCTTTGATACGACAAGTGCCAGTACAGACTTGAGCTCCCACATACCCTCGAGTATATATTGGGAGACCACAACAGGCTATATCCTTTATCCCTAGGAAGTCGTGTCTGTCACCCTATCGATCACAATGCACTGAACACAACATTCGGGAAGATTGACTGCCGTATGTTAAAAAGTATTCTGTAGTTTTGCGATTAGTTTGGTAATCCCCCTGTCTAGATTTCCAGAGTAGTCACTTTCGTTCCTTTCCAGACTCTTTAAAAGAAAAGGTCCATCTAAGCACTTGTCACTTCAAGCTCATTAAAAATCGAAGGCGACTAGAGTCATCTTTAGCTTTTTCTCGACTCTTAAAAATTGAAAAAGCAAGTTGTGTCAAAGCCTCATAAAATTTATTTTAATCGGAATAACATCATTGTTCCCTTGTTGGTATTAGGTTGAGAAATGGAGTCCACCAATCAAGGATTTTCCCTTGGGGGGAATCCTAGTCCCTTCTCCTCTTGGGGAGATGTTGGTGCACCTCATATGGCTACATTGTCCCTTCCAGGACTTACAATTGGCCTGCCAATATGGCTTTTCTCGACCTCTGTCATTCAAAACACCGTGATTCCTGAGTAATCAAATCAACAACCAGATGGTACTAGAGTTCCCTCCCAACCTTCTACTTCATTTGTTTCTGCCTCTCATTCTTCCTCTTCGCTTGGTGAAGCTAGTAAAACTAAAAACCAAGTAACTGAGAAGAAGAAGAAAGGGAAGGAGAAGAAGAAGAAGAAGCCAATGGCAAAAGGGGGCAACCATGTATCGTCTGGAAAAAATCCACACACTGCACCACCCAAACCTAAATCTCTATGTGTCATTTTCAAAGGAGACCATTGTCACTGAGATTGTCCTTGCATCCCACAGATCTTAAGGGATTGGTCTCCCCGCTTGCACAATCTGGTGTCCGCAACCTCTGACGATCATGTTGAAAGTACACCATCAACTAGTGAAAACGAATTCAATGGACAAAAAGGAAGATCTAAATTTTCTTGTATACTATGTGAAGGAGATCATGCCCTCCACCATTGTCCCTTCCTGGACGAAGCTAAAAGAGTCTTGGATAACTGTCCTGCTTCACTGCTACGACTTCCTCCTGGATACAAGAAACTCTTGTCGAGTCCATCACTAGTTGAAAATTCGACTGACACACCTTAGTGGTCAATCAAAACATCTATCATGTAATATAAACCCTCTGAGTCCACACAGGACCAAAGTCAACAGGTCGAGGCAGGAGTCGGCCCAGTCTTGTCTCCAGAAGATCTACCTTTAGATGATACAGTCACCAAAGAGAAAGAGAACGACACCGTTCAAATTCTTTTTGTTAACACAGAATCTGATGAACCTGGGGGCAATCTACCTTTTCCTTTACTACAGGAAGGAAGTTCGTTAGAGATTCATCCAACAGTCTATTCGATCCCTCATCCAAGAAATCTAGTCGTTTCCTTCGATTGGAATCTACTAGGGAGACCTTGTGTTATGAAACCAGCTCAAGAAAAGATAGAAAAGATAGATCAACGCCTTAGAATTCAGCCTCTTGAGGGGGAAACCTTATTTAAATTACATAAATGAACAATTCTTGGATGATACAAATGAAAAGACCCCCTTTCTATATATAGGAGTCTAAGTGGTCATAACATAATCAGAGCCTACATAACAATAATAATGTAAGGGCACAATAATAACAATAGTGGGCTTCTATGGGGCACAATAGTAACAATATGGGCACAATAGGGCACAACAATATTAATAAGGGGTACAAATACAATAGTAATGGGGTAATCACTAGTATTATGGGGACCCAACATGCCCCTCTCCTTCAAAAAAAGTGTTGTCCTCAACGCTTGAGTAGTTCTGGATGCTTCTGTATAAAATTCTCATCCTCCCATGTGGAATCTTCAGTAGATAAGTTCTTCTACTTGATAAGATACTCTGAAATTGATCGAGTTTGTAGCTGTCGAGTTCTTGTTTCTGTGACTGCTCCAGGTTCCAATATGATTTTTCTTTCCTCTTCAATTTATGGCAATATTGTTTGAATTGGTAGCTCATCGCCTATAACCTTCTTTAAACATGAAACATGGAAAATTGGGTGCAATCGAGAAGCTGCAGGAAGCTCTAATTTGTATGCCATAGTACCAATCTTTTGCAATACCTTGTACGGACCATAATACTTTTGTGATAATTTATTATCCTTCTTAGCTTGCTTGAGGGAAATTTGCTTATATGGTGTGAGCCTTAAGAATACCCAATC